>UCOM01001604.1:0-38187 GCA_900474385.1 Ormyrus pomaceus
GAGGAGGAGGAGAGGAGCGGGAGCGGCGTTTTTATATGCTTGAAATCGAATTTTCATTAATTATGCGTCGCGATAAAAATGTGATAGGATTTAACGGAACTTTTACATTAATAACCTTAACGTGAAATTTCCTTTGTTCGACGGCGGCGGCGACGACTTTTTGCTTTCTTTTTCTTGACTCTGCGTTAAAGAAATAGATGGAATGGAAAAAAGGAGGAATCCTCTTCGTTATAAAGAGCTGAAACTAGAAATATCGCTCGAACGCGAGCAAACCCGAGTTTACCGATTGGCGCTCGGCTGAGAAGCTTTACATACCAAAAGTCTGAGAACTTCAGCCTCTTTCGGCCATCAATAGGAAGGAAATATCGAAGGCATCACGTCGAAGAAAGAAAGCACATCAAAGATTTCTGTTTAATTTGACTGCGTGAATTTACATAAAGCGAAGCCTATACTTTCTATTAATTTATACAGTAAATTTCTTTTATTATTATTATTTTTACATTCTTTTGCAGTCATATCAGCTAGTTTCAGAATCAGAAACCTTTTTAAATTTATTTTTACCCATCAAATAAAGGAGCAAAGATACAATATTTTAATTAGATCAAAAGATAAAAAAGGAAATAAAATAGACATCTAAAAACCAAAAATTTGACCAAATTGTAAATATGTATTTAGTTGAAGTTTTTGTTTTAAATAAATTTATTAATCATTTCGTTCTCACGACGTTAAAGTTCAATGACTCTCTACCTACAAAAAATGTCCTTATAATCATATTGATCTAATTTTCAGAGCATCCGGATTAATAAATCACGCCATTAGACTTGTAACAAGGTACTAGAGGGCTCGCAATGAATAGCTGCATTTCCGCGAGCAAAAAGAAGAAGACGGCATCTCGCTCCGCTTACAAGAGCAGTCTTCATTTTTCAGTCTTACAGGCGTGAAGTTCTTCAGAATAACCGAAGCTAAAGCCGAAGACAGAGCGCAAAAAATGCCGAGAGACGCGGCGAAAAACTTGACGCACCGCCCGGCTCTCGAGAGGGGTGGAAGGAGGGGGAGAAAGAGAGAGAGAGAGAGAGAGGAAAGGCGGAGGTGCGCGAATTGGAAGTGGAAGTTTTTCGAGAGAAAAAGCGAAGGCTCGCGCGAAGCGATGGAAGGAGCGGACTCGGGGGGTGGAGGAGAAAAATCGACGGAGAAAACAGAAGAGGGAACGGGAAATGAGAAGCGAGAGAGGAAGAGAGATTACTGCCGTTGCGGGAGAGAGAAAGAGAGGGAAGGGGGGAAGGGGAAAGCGAGGGAGAGAAAAATGAAAAATGGTGCGAGACGGAGGATGAGGCGAAAGCCGGAGAGAGAAGGAACGAAAAAGCTCGGAGGGTTCCGCCTGCTAAAGACTGAAGCAAGAGAGACAGAGTGAGAGGGTTAACGGGATGAGAAGACAATTTTTATACTCTCCCCCGGAGTTGGCCGCTAAAAATTGCTTTTCATTTGTAGATGCAATTTTCGAAAGCTCTTCCGGATGCAAATGTTCCTTTTTTTTTTTAATTCAGTTTGTAACGGGCACTTTTTGGTTTAATCGTTCTCGTTATTGCAGAATTACATTTTACATTCTGAGCTGATGGGGCTTAAAAATTTCAAGCGCTCGCCCTGGACCTTAAAAAAACAGGTCGAGCAAAAGTGCTTTTAAACGAAATTAAGAAATATTAAATTAAATTATTCCTTTGAAGTAATTTAAGTACACCGAAGGCACCGAGCAAATTCCGCTGTCGGGACAATCTTCAGTAATTTTAAAACTGCCTCGTCACCCGTTCAATTTTCGAACTGAGTAAACGCCTCGTTAAAAAAGATGGGATTACACAAAAGTTACTTTATAAAATCGCGATTGCAATATAAATAAAAGGAACGGCGCATAATCCTAATTAATCGGCCTGTCTCCCTCCGCCCCGAACTTTTTCATCCCCCGAAATTACGAAAAAGCTCCCGCGAGCACGCCCAGGGAGCCACGAAGATGAAGACGAAAGAGAGGGAGTGAGAGAGAGAGAGAGAAGGCGAGAATATAAACGAGCGATACGCGCAACACTTTCGAGCGCATAAAGCATTGTACGATATCACACTTTTGCCCGCTCATACGCACGCGCTAAAGCACGTAAATAAATGCCGATACAGCGGCGATGCTCACCCCCACGGATACGGCGAAGCTAGCAAAAAGCAAGAGTTCGTGCCAACGCGCGCGCTCGTCCAACTTTCCCCCACTCCGGCGGGCGCGCTTACCCCCGTCCCCTCCCCCCGGCGCCGGCAACCCTTTCCCGCGCGCTCGCATTTTTCGAAAAACAAAAGTTATGAAATATCGTTCGCCGTAAAAGTTTTAATGCGTCGGGCCGCTTCTGCCGGATGCGGACGCGCTTTTCTTTATACACAGATAGCCGACTCACACACGTAACGAGTACACGTGTAAATGAAAAAAAAAGGGAGCAGCAGGCAGCCACTAGGTACACACCTTACGTGCGCCCGAGCCCGGCTTCCTATACCCTCTCCCCTTCCCGGCGGCTAGGCATCCGCGGGAGAAGGAAACTTTTTTAATAAAAAGTTTTTTTCCGCGAAATAAAAATCAGCCGTATCGCGTATACGCTGAGGAATAAAGTGAAACGAGTAGGAGAGAGAGAGAGAGAGAGAGAAGGAGCTGGGCCGCGGGAGGGGATGCAAAAAACAAGCCGAGGTCTCGTTCGATGTGTATGAGCGCACGGGGATGAGACGCGGTGGAGGCGAAGAAAAGGAGGGAACAATACGTTCGTTATCCGAACGGTTTGTCGTTTTTTTTACGCGCAACTCTTTTGCGTTTTAAATAAATTTTTATATGCGCCCCCATTCCTTTGATTTTTCAAACGCTTTCCTCGTCTTCCTTTTGGCTGTACAAGGCGAAATTTCCGACCGGCATTTCGGACTCTGCGCGTACGCGCGAGTGTGCCTGGGTTGCGGATAATTTTTGCAAAGTATTTCTTTTTCTATCTGCTTCGGGTGGATATTTTTTTGAGACGCTTTAAAAAGAGCAGCACGAAAGTTTGTAAAGCCACTGTTGCGTATTATAATTTTTTTAGAAAGTTCCCAATTTTTTTTAATTTATGAGAGCGAAGTTGGTATAATGGCAGACTGAAGAATTTTTCTTCCTCTTTTTGGGCCGCGAACTTTGGCGTTTTTAAACGCGAGGTTTTTTAAATTTATGTGATAAAGTTTGAAATGCGGGTTTGGACAAATATTTTTGAAAATTTTCTAAATATTAAACAAGCGAAAGCTCTCGGAATTTAGAAAGAAATTATTATTAGAATTGCCGGAAATACTGCAAGTCCGCCGGTCAATATTCAGGCGCCAAGCATTCGAAATAAAAAAAGCGCCCGGCGAGGAGCACAACAGCCGAGAGCAGCCCCTAACGGCTTAATTCGTCCGTCCGTCGTCTGCCGTTGGAAAAAAGACAAGGAGGAAATTCGCATTTATCGATTCCTTAAGCGACTATATATACGCATCGGGCATATACACGCTTTTTCGCGAACCGGCCGGTTATTGTCATAGCGCGAGAGCCCGGAGTGGGGGGGTGCCTGGCCGCAGGGAGGGGGAACTAGACGGAGCGGCCCGCTACCGAAGTAGGCGCAACCGGCAAGGAGGAAGAAGAAGCAGCGGCAGCAGCAGGGGCGGCCTAACCTGGGCGACGGCGAAAAAAATCAGAAAAGGAAAGTCCAGTGTCCGCAAACGCACGTCGGGGTGGGAGTAGGCGGCAAAAGGAAAAGGAGAGGCTGGAAAAAAAAGTGCAAAAGAGAAAGGGGGACTCGCGCTATATATACAGGGCGGGATCTTTATCAAAGTCAACGCACGCCGGCGACGGTCACCATGGCAACGAAATTGGATTTTTTTTCCAGGTTTTTTCGGCCCTTCTCTCGCGCCGTCCGCTCCACACAGAGAGGGGGACCCAGGGTGCAGAGGCATCGCCGTCGTCGTCGCCGTCGCGGGTGTGGGTGGCGGCGGCGGCGGAGACGGGTAGAGAGCGAGAGAGAGAGAGAGAGAGGGAGAGTGAGAGAGAGAAAGGCAGAAAGAGGAGTCCGAGGTCGGGGGCTGGTGCTGCGCCGCCGGGGTCACGGCTGCTCCCGGAGGAGGGAGGCTGCCGCTGCCACAAGGAGGACGGGGAGGGGGCGAATCTGACGAACGGCGACCGGGGAAGCCAATAATTCGAATTGAGAACAGCCAATGGCCGTGCATCTGATTTTTTGTCGTATCATCTCCTCTTCTCTCTGCCCGCCGCCGCTTCGCGCTCGCCGCGGCGCGGAGCGGGAAAGAGAGAGAGAGAGCCCACTTTTTCATCCACCCCCGCGAGCGCCCGCCCACGCTTTCTTGCTTTTTGCTCAAATCCTCCGTCCCTCTCTTTTCCCCGGCTTCTTCTTCGACGGCGGCGGCGGCGGCGGCACTCTTTTCTCTCCCCTTTGGCGCGAGCCGCTCTCCCGCCCCCCTCCTCCCGAGCGCGGCGGGCTTATGCCCCCTTTTATAGCCCGCGACCCTCTCCGGCGCGTCGTCCTTCCTCCTTTTTGGCGGCGCTTTTCTTGCCCGGCGACTTTGTGTACGAGCCTTCGTTATAGTTAATATTTTTTACGGCCGGCACCCTTGCCACGGCCGGCTACTCTCTGCTTCGTTCGAGCCAGCCCCCCCCCCCCCCCCCCCCCCCGTTTTCTCGCGTAGACGAAGCTCGTCCTTAGGCCGTTCGAGACGAGCTTAAAACCCGACGACGCGTCCTGGGTACATCGTCTTCTTTTTCGAACTGTCTCGCCGAGCGTGTAACTTAAACGTTTATTAATTATCAGTAAGTTATTAATACGATAATAAAGGCGTAATTGGAATAATGCCGTTTTTATTGCGTTTAAATAACTTAATAATGGCTTGAATAATCCGGATTAAGCATTTTAAGTCCTGAATGTTGTTTTGATAGCAAAATTCAAACGTTATTTTGCAATGAATCTGCTTTGAAATTTAAGTTCAAGTAAAGGAGAACGAAGGAAGAATGCTAAATTCTTGAACCTAATTATAAGCGAGTTTCTACGAAGCGAAAGCTCCGTGCAGCCGGTGTAATTATTATAATTAATACTGATATACATAATTAAATTTGATGGATACTTTATTTGACTCGCGACACAAAGGAAAGGCTTTATTTAATTATTTCTGTTGATTAACGAGTAGATTTATTTATTAGAGAGCGAGGACGGCGAAAGAATATTTATACAAAGGCGAAATAGCAGTAAGGAGGGAAGGGTAACAAGGGCGCTGCACAGTACAGTAATATAAGAAGCTGCGCAAGGGCTTTGCGCCGAAGCGCGACGACGGGCCGTTGCTTTTGTTTGCAAAAGGAAAAACCGTAATTAATCCTGAGCCGCATAATTACTTCGAGTTTTCATTAGCGAGCCTCGCAGATTCGAGTACGCTTCCGTTCTGCAGTCTTTCTCTCCTCTGTTACATTTAAGTTTCGAATGTCCGATGATTATTTTCAAAGAAATGAAAAAGAAAAAACCGACTGCAGCGCAAAGTATTTTATTAATTCTTATTAAATTCTGTATAATTATTAAATATACGCCCCTTTGTAAAGAGACTTTGTATGGGATTGCGGCAAAAAATAATTAAATGCATTGGATTAATTAATTACTTAAATGCGAATGTAAATATTATTCCGAATAAACCATTCGTTAGTTGGGTGCAGAAAAAGTTAAATTAGATACAAACATACTTTTTCCATGCAGAAATAGATTCTTGAAAGATCTTTAAAACAAACGACAAAAATTCACCAATAAACAACTAAATATCTTTCAGCGCACAGAAAAATAAAGAAGGAAAGCTTTTATAGAAGGGAGTAACAAAAAAAAAAGAAAAAAAAAAAGATAGCGAGTACCTTGCACGTAGGCGTCGTGGCTGTTTTCCGAAGATCGCTCATTAGCTCTGGAAACGAAGTTTACACGTAAATTGAGTGCTTTTGTAAACAATTGCATTAGCCGGCGTTTTCTCTCTCATCGATTCTCTCACGTTTTAAACGAGAATTGGAAAGTAGTCGAGCGGAAGAAGCACGAAGTTTGACTTCGGCTAAGCGAAGCGAGACGGAAGACTACAGGCGAATCAATGCAGATTATTTGCGCGCGCCGTCAAGTACCTCAGGGCTGGCGGTAGGTACAGACGAACTACGTACCTCTCTCTCTCTCTCTCTCTCTCTCTCTCTCTCTCTACGGCGTAATCGCGTTCCTAGCCGCTCGAATGGAAACGATTAATTTTTGCTTCTCCGCTGTCCTGCTTTTTGCCCTACGAGCATTTCTTCGCGAGAATGCTTCGTATACCTACAGCTGCGAGAATTTGTTTATTAAATTTTTTCAGCCAGCTGATTAAGCCGCTTATTCTAGCGGACTATAATCGAGATACGTATCAATCTCCTGAAGGTTCGGTGCACCGGACGAGTGTTTACAGCTTGTTTTTTCCAATGCTTTTTATGGCCATTTCAAGATTTCAGAATCCTTAATTGACCGTTTACCCTTTACAAGGAGCGATCTACGGTTCGCGTGGTGGAGTAAGAATTTATTATATTCCCTCTTTCGGACGCGGATTAAATTAGCGGATTATAGATTTGAAATATCTTCCTTAAAAGGGTCTTACAGCTTTGGAAGTGCTTTTTGAATTGGAACAATTACTTGAACTTAAGAATCAGGCGATTGTTCAGCCCAAAATCATGTACAATACTAACGATTTAAGCTCCATTAAATCAAAATCCATTAAACAGTTCAAATTGCAGGTTAAGGTAAAGCCAACATTTACCATTTCAATACTTACGATAGAAATAAAAAATAATAATTCTTTATATTGATGCAATTTTATTGTTTTAATAGCTATTTTAAATTATTTTAAAACAGCTATTTAATAACAGTTTTTTAACCTTTAGAGGACGGTGATTTGGGCTGATCAATCTCTCTAAGAAAATGCGTAAAATTAGTATCCAATATCGAGGAAGACATGTGGGTAAAGTGTGTGTCTGTCACGGACCGAGCCACTATAGTGGATTTTCCATCCTGTAAGGTAACGATAATGTACATAATTTTTCCATTTGAAAAAAATTGGATTATTTCACTCATAAACTAACAGAAAAAATTGAAAAACATTGTACTTGTTAGCCTTGAGTTCATTTATCAGGATTTACTATGTTTTTGAAATTCAAGATGGCAGATTGAGTATAAAAAGACGTAATAAAAATATCAACGGAAATATGTAATGAGAAATTTGATTTTCCTCAAATTTGAATAATTGTACTTTTTCCCAGCTAGGGAGCACAAAAACCCCTAAATATTGTTATTTAAGCAGTTCTAAGTTACTTTTGCTAGTTTACTTTTAGTTATTCTAATGGTTAATATCCTAATGTTAGGCATACTTATGTAAGTGTGATTTAATTCGCAACCGAGTTCGTGATGGAATTATGTAAATATTTTGTCGGTTTCTTTTGTAAAACTCAACAATCACACCCACTTATTTGCGTAATTTATTTTTGAACTTGGAAACTTTTCAAAACAACAAATAAAAAGTTACCTGTAGATTTAATTAACGATGATTTTCTATCACAATGTACGTCATTCAACATACTTATGCAGTGTTCATTCATTTGTGTGATTCATGCAATGTTAATATATGAAGTATCAAATATTTTAATTGATAATAACGTTGAAATATTTTACCACTCAATGTTCTTAACGTTATACACAAATCCATTAAACTTTAGGATTCGATAATGAACCTCTTCATAATATTTGATTCATTTCAGGCACTGAAAGTGATGATAAATTTTCAGATATTATACGAAGAGAGAATTTTCCGTGGGATTATCGCCGGGTTGAAAATTTATGCAAAAACGACCTCGTCCTTAAAACAATTCGGCAGATTCTCGAGAATCGTGCAAAAATCGAGTCGTAAGCAGAGCGCGCCGAGCAGCGAGGAGAAAACGCTGCATGCTTACACATGACGCCTGGCGGCGCACATGGATGCATGCACAGTGTAGCGGCCGAGCAAGAAAACAAGAGCGCGCACGAGAGTACAAGAGCGAAGGAGATGCCGAGCGGCGCGCGCGACAGGTGGCGAATCGTCGCGACGAGCGGAGGAGGGAGGAGGGAGCAAAAACTCACGCACATCGCCAAAGGGACGGGAGGGAGGGAAAACAAAGGGGGGAAGCGAATCTGCCTCGAGCTCTCTCTCTCTCTCTCTCTTTCGCTTCCATTCTCAAGGAACTTCGGTCCTTGACCAGAGAAACGCGCGGAATTCTTCTCCCCACGGAGAGTATATACCTCCTCTTTTTCTCCTCGTTCTATTTTGCGCTCGCCGCGCGCGGCCGCGGCCGGCCGAGTTTTTGCAGCGGACATAACCTCCTCCCCGGCCGAAGCGATGTGTATGACGACGCCGGAGAAATGGACCATTATCGCGTCCGTTTGAATTGAATCGTAAAAGATAACTGCCGCGGCGTAAACGTAATAACGCTCATTGGCCCTTTTCGAAAATGATCATTTTCTCGTAGTCGCCGGAGCCCCGCCGCCGAAGGCCGAACGAAGGGGGGGGGGGGGGAGAAAAACTTTTAGCCGGCCGAGCGACGGAAAGCGCCGCGAGAGTTTTTGCGCGATAAACTTTGATAATTTCATTAGAATGCTGATGATTTTCTTGAGAATGGAAGAAACTCGTTGGCTTAATGATGTTAATGATAGCTTGTTGCGCGGGTGCCTCGAGCCCGCCGACGATTTATCGGCTGCGTTCTTTTTTCGCGAGGGCGAAAAACTGGAAATTGAAATGAAACTTTTCCGAAGGGTTAAGCGAACCCATTATACGATTGATCATCTTCCCGGCTGCCTTTTCTTTTTACCCTTCGTAAATGCATTGACGAGCTTCGAATTTTTACCCGCTTGTTTTTGTTTTTTCTTTTTAGTAGCCTAAGTGGACTCTCTGCCAATGGCCATTATGGGCCATAAATATTTCAAAATTTCTTTACTCTAAAAAACCTGCTATAAATTTTAGAAAGATTGACAGATTTCGCTAAAATTTTTCAAGTGCTTTCTATGATTCATAAATCACGGCGCTGAAATTTTTGCTAAATTTAGATAAATGGACTTGCGCGCGCACTTTCTGGTATTTTTAACAATCTATACGTTTTTCGAATCCGAAAGCTTGAACGACAAAGTTAATACGGAACAAAGAAAACTTACGTGGACATTTTATCATCTGCATTCCTGAGACTCACCTGAAACAAAAAAAGAGCAACGTTAGATATAATGTTGGCAGAAATTTCAATTTTAAAAGGATCGATATTCTCGTAATCTAAACAAATAGAGCACTTAATTGCACCTTCAGAGGCCGTAACTGGCAAAAGCCGAGAAACAACAATGATTATTACCCTTGGCAATTCGCTCGCGCGAATAATTCACCGAGGCGGCGAGAGTTTTTTCTTTTTTCAAAACTGCGGACGCGCCGCGCTCCTCGATAAATGAGCGCCGATCGGGTAGACCGCGAATCGAAAAACTGCGGAGGCACAGTTAGAAATTTACGGCTTTAATTAAGCAAGCGAGAGATGGTAGCCGAGCGAGCGAGCGGAAAAAGCGCGACAGGGTGTATTGACCTTTGCATAATCCGATGAAGGACGCGCGCTTCTTTGTAGCTCGCCGTTTGCAGCGCAGATGAAAGTCATAATGACTCGGGAAACGTTGAAGCACCGCGGCGGCGAGCGGAGGGGGGGGGGAGAGAGAGAGAGAGAAATTTACGACAGTTTGGAATTTCCGACCGCGTGTCCAATTGCAAAATATCGCGAGTTTTCTTTCGCTTTTTATTCGGTCCAACTGGACGGCAAAAACTCGGGACCGATACTTTGCAATGGCTTTTGTTGATGCAACTAAACATTTCGCAAAATTTATCGCCGCCTTTTACCGCTCGGAACTTTTGTCATTTTTATTCGTTTCAGATTTTTCGCACGGCGAGAGAGGCCCTCTTCTTTTCGTAATAATCGAGGGAAACGCACACACTTTTCGGCAGAGGAGCTCGCTAAAATTGAGGTTTAACGCTCTAACGTTGGACTGTTTTGTTGTTATTGTTGGAATTTAATTACCGGTGTTATTGCAATCTTTACTTAAAGTTCCAGCTCGAGATTGTGAAATAAAAAAAGCGATTTCTCACTCTAACTAAGCTGAAGTAATATTTCAGCATTACAAACTTTACGAGAGTCCGCTGGTAATATCTTGCCTTTATTATAATGAGAAATGACTTCATCCGAGTTAAATTTCACAGCAGTTGATTTTAAAAAATCATGGCCAATAATTTGCTAGATTGCGCTCTTTATACACTTCTGCATTATTATAATTAAACTTGCTCGGCGTCGTTAAAATATTTTTTAGGTTATTGCGGCTTTATCGAACGTAATTTTTCGTCTTGCAGAAACGCTTCGATTTAAGTGCAACAATAATAATTATTTATAATAACTGCGCTCGTTTGGAAAATCTCGGTAACTGTATTTTCGTCAATGGATAATTTAGCAGGAGGCTAGTTTTTTTTTTTAATTAATTTCCAAGAGACGTCATCTTTCATTGCTGATTCAATATTTTCGAAATTCCACTTTGGGCGCTAAAATAGTATGACGTCAATGGAAAAATCTTTGAAAAAGTCTTGGTTAAAACGAGTTGTTTTTTATCTGTAGTTTTCAATTAACGTCAATATTGATATTCAATAACTTTGTGTATCGTCATTGCCAATAAACTGATGTTTATATTCAAAAATTACTTTTCGCTTATTGGAGAATATAAATATTTGCTTCTCATTTGTAAAAAAAAGCAAACATGTGGAAATCAAACAAAACTTTTAAATGACTTGGCTTTTAATTTGACTGCGACTCTAATAGACTTTCCCGGTATATTATAGTTATTGTATGATCTAATTGAACGGTGGATGTGTTTTTTTCATCTTTTTTCGTTTACCTCTGCTCCAACAGTGTTATGATAAAGCAAAATAAGTCTAGCCCCAGTGTAATTTTACAATACGTAAACCCGCGTCGATAAATTATGCTCGTTTATGCTTCCGTTAACCAGGCTACAATCAGGTGAAAAAACGACGATCGGCCCAAATAAGAAAAAAATACAAGCCAAGTAAAAAAAGAAAGCAGGCTCTTCACCGCGCAGATTACTCGCCGCTCCGCGATCAAACAATCTGCCTCTCGTCGAGCGACTCTCGAGCTCCCCAACAATATATAAAAAGCGGAGACACATCCGCTCCGGATTCCCGAGCTGCGATATTTAGATGCAGACGGATAAAGTATGAGCGCACAGAGCGGGCTGCATTCTGCAGCGCGGCGGCCGGAAGTTCTCGCACTCCTTGAGGATAGCTGGCGGAGCGTCGAACCCGGAGCGCGATTGAAAGAAGAACGGGGGAACCCTAACCTAACCCAACTCGCGGCGCAGAGAGAGAGAGAGAGAGAGAGAGAGAGGAGTTCACGATCGAGGAGAGGCGCCTCTTGCTCGCCTTTGGCCTGTCTGCAGTCGGCATCAAAACAAACTCGTGCCTGGCCTCGCATGCCGATCGCGGCGCCCCTCCGGATCGCCTCGGGACTTTCGGGCCCAGTCGAGGGGACCTCGAATCGAATCTTCGCGTTTGACGAGCGAATTGTGGGAGGGGCTTTTACTTAATTGTATAATAGATTTAGACATGGGTGATTTTCTCTCTTTTCGCGAATGCAATGTTGAATAAATTTTGAGACTATTAAGCAAATTATATTGGGAGTAATTGTTCGCAAAAAAGGGGGCGGATAAATTAAATTAGAATAGCTTATTTTCTATTCGATATCGGACTGATAGACAGTTTTCACTGAAATTTTTATAGTATCTCTAGAAAAACTTTAACGGACTCGATCTCCGAACGAAGTCGTACTGCGAGTCGCTTCGAGAATTCGAAATTTATTATCTTCGCTGTATAAACGAAGCCGGGAAGTCAAAGTAAACTGAAATTAATGTCAACTCATTTTGCGTTAACAAGATAGCAAGTTGTTTACTCGAAGCATTCCGTCCCACTTATCGACACAATTAACTGGCGGGATTCGCGAACTGGGTGCCCTTTTGCAAAATGAAAGCGCGAAGCATTTCGCTTTAATGAGCAAGTGACGTCAATTGCGTAACACTTTCCTCGCATTTCGAGCCTCGACTAAAATAAACGATAACGTCTGGACGAAGCGAAATCGGGACAATTGTTTCGCGAGGATTTCCAGTGACAGTCGCTTTTTGAAACTTTATGTACGCACCGCGCAAGTCGAAGGCATTAAAGTTCTATGGAGTGTACCGCGCACTGGAGGATAAATTTTTTATTTCGAGATGGAATTTATTTTTTTTACGCTTTAGATTCTCCGCTCCTAAGTTCATGGCTCTAATAAATTTTTTATTATTTAAAAAAAAAAAAAGGAAAAAATTTTTATTTTCAGGAGGAGATGAAAATTTAAGGGGCCGCCTATCTATGCAATAAAACAATTTTACGGCCGCTCGAATGAGGGGGGAGTACCTTTAGTGTTATAATAATTTTCGAAATGGTTTATTGCAGGAAAAAAGTTTTAGTTTTAATTTTTTTTTCCTCCCTCCGCGCCGCTCTTTTACGGACGGAAACAAAGCTGGGGGGTCCCTTTCACCTCCCAAGTTTTTCTTTTTTGCGGTAATGGAAGACGCTCCTGGGAATAGGTGATTTCTGCGCTCGCAAAGGGGAAGCCGCTGGATTCTATATCATCGTTTAGTCTCCTCTCGCTAAACAATGCGGCCTTCGGCTGAATAATTCCTGCGCGGGAGTTTAAAGCCCCGTAAAAACAAAATTTGAAAACATATTCTTGGCCCGTTTCTTCCCGCGGGGAATATTTAGTAGCTTCGGTTTCCAAAATATATTGTACGACGTGCGGAATGAATTGTAAGTAGATGCAAAACTCGCGGTCAGGTGAGCTTCGGAATGTCCGCAGTTTTTTTTAATTCAATTAAATATCTGCGAAATTGAGTGCAGCACTTACAGCAGAGGACGTTTTTGTAAGTTCAGTTTTCGTTGATTTATTTATGTAAATAAACGAATGAACGGAGACGAGTTACAAAAGAAAGGTGGATATAAATTTATTTTTAAAATTTTATTTAGTCAAAGTCAACACAAATAGGAAATTTTTTACCAGAGTGCAAAAAAGCTCTTCGTTGTAAAACTGTCTACCCTCGTAATAAAAACATTGTTTCGCGACGAAATATAAATTTAACAAAAGAGCTTTTTTCTGGCATACATTTGCGGCAGAGACATTGTTCGACATTAAAATTTCATTCGTAAAAGCCGCTCGATAAAGCCGCTTTAATACTTTTCCTTAATAAGGGAATTATGCACAAAAGGAAAAAGTTCATTTCTCACCGAGGCGAATTAATTTTTCAATTTATTACATTCATCCGCGGCGAAAAAAAACAAACGAAAGCCCCTAAGATTCGGTTTAAAAAGCTCAACGAGCGCGCAAATCTTCCGGCGCGGCGCTCGAAAAATTTCCCGCGAACGAGCATCGACGGTACACTGAGAGAAAAGTTTAGTAAGAATTACCATACTGCCAAAAAATTATCATACTTTATAGGAAAATTTATCAAACAGTATAGTAAAACTTCTTAGATACATAGGAAAATTGACTAAATAGTATAATAAAATTTTTTATAAAGTATAGTTATTTTTTGGATTTTGACAGTCTGTGGCGGCTTTACTAAGATTATTTGTAATTTTTACTATATTTCTTCTCTCAGTGTAGGAAGAGAAAAAACAGAGCGAGAATCACACCGGCAGTTCACCGACGAGGACCCCCCAAGAGAGGACGGCTGCGCGGAGAGCGTGTGAGATTATATTCCGAAACGCTGAAAATCAACAGGTTCTCAGCTGCGAGCTGAGGGCCGCCACCAACACCGACGCGCAGCCCCGAGACAGGACATTCTTTCACGCTTCGCCAAATCGAACTTGGCTTCTCTCTCTCTCTCTCTCTCTCCGTTCCGGCGTCTTTTTGCTCGGGCGAATCGCTCGCCGCGCGGCCACTCGACGCGCGGCTCTTCAATTCAAACTCCGGATCGTTAGGCGGGAAAAGCGTCCCCTCCGCCCGCGGCGGGACTCTGTTTTCGCGGCGAATTTTTTTTTTCTTTTTTTTTTTTTTTCGACCGCCCCGAAATGAATAATGCAAGCGAACGGAAAATGAGTTTGTTCGAAGCCCCGTTTTTTTTCATGGGAAATTCATCAGCTGCCGGAGAGTTCTTTTTTTTTACACATATAGATGATAAAGTTGTGCGATATGTAAATGAAAACTATTACGGACACCTCATTTGTTTTAAAAGGCAGTTTTAGAGTGCAGCGCATCGTAGGGTAAGCTCATCAAATCATATTGAGGATCATTAACAGGTAATTATGTAAATTATGAAATTAACATTTCGTAAATAATGGAGAGTATACTTTACAGTCAATGCAAAGTAATTCATCCTTCGAGAGATACGAGCGTTTGCAATATTACTACCGTAGATCCAACTTTATTCATCTCGCAAACGTAAACGCACCTTCGATCTACATTGCGACATTTCAAAACCGACGCTGTACACACCGCGTCGCGCCAACAACTGGGAAATTATCGAATCGCCAACGCGCTCGTCCCGTGCGAGACGCGGACGAAAAATTCGCGCGGCTCTCTCGGCGCTCAAATAAAAGACTCCGCGCGCGGGGCCGCTTAACCTCGACCGTGTCTGCGCGCACATCGAGTTCGCGAGAGAGAGAGAGAGAGAGGGAGCCGTACACGGCGGTGCGCAATTTGAGCGCAGCCGTGAAAAGCGCGCGGCGCTCTCCGCTAATTGCGAAAGGTCTCACACGCCGCTCTCCGCGCGTGAGAGCTTGCGTTATACCGTCGCTTCTTTATGTACGGCGTGCGCTTTTTGCGCGCGCGCGCGCTCTCGATGCTCATTTTCCTCCTTAAAGGATTTGATTTTCGCGCGCGCTTCCGGCCGGCGAGCGTTTCGGAGTCGTACAGTTCGGCGAGAGCCGGCTTTCGACGCGCACAACAGTCGGAGCGGAAAGGAGAGCTGCTTGATACGACGTTTCTCAAGTTTTCTCAAATTCGAAATGAAATTTTGTCGAATAAAGTTTCGTGTAGCTTACGCAGCGAGCCGCCTACATCTCTCGGGGGGAGGGGAAGAAATTCCGCCGAGGAACTTTCGAAACTATTTCCAGAAATGTCGTGCCGCAGACGCGCAAGAGGCAGCGCGCCGTATTTGCCATAAATTCCCATACGTTACAAGAACATTTTTCCCATATTATATATATATACGGCACGCTTTCTCAAAGCCTATCGGATTTCTAGGACGGAACAGTCATTTAGAACGTTCGCGAAGCGCGAACCTCCAACAATTACTCGGCGAGCCTCGGGGAAAAAAAGCCCGCGCGAATAATCGGCCAAAGCGCCGCGGGCCGGATTTCTAATTCGGATCGCGAATAAGCTCATCTCCCGTTCGCAGTCGAACGCCGAGGTGCAGAAGAGAGACGGGAACGATCTCGGAGACGCGTGTAAATACGACGCGGATGCTGCTCGGCCGAATTGTAAAGCGTTAGAAGCCAGTCCGAGAATTCGATTTCGCTTTTCGACTTTTATTCGCCGGCTGCCTTAAAACAGAAAAGAGCGCGGGGTACCTTCGATAGAGAGCTTGCCGCGCTGGATTGTACGCCCCGTTTTTTCACTCTGCCGCGGATGTCATCGCGCGCTTAGACGAACGCGAAAGATGACCGCGCTGCAGGGAGATAGGAGGACCGCTCGTGTATAGGCACTCGAGCTGCATCGCGGACGATTAGCTCAGTGGTTTGAGCACTGAGAAAAAATTTTTTTTTTTTAATTAAGATTTTCTTTTCTAAAAATTACTATTTTAATGGTGTTCATGGGACACACTCATATTTTAATAATTTTTAATATATATTTCGTAAACTTTACTATTTTATTTGCAAAATTAATAAAATTGCGGTAATAATGATTAAAATATGAGCGGTGTGTCCTACGAGTGCTATTAAAATAGTAATTTTTACAAAAAAACTACGGGGACCTACAGGTTTCAATCCCGTTCGTCTGGCTGTTTTTCACTCCTTGCTCGGTGTTTGTTTGTCGAGTCCGCTCGACAAACAAACACCCGTAGTACGAGTCTCGTGCAAGAGTAACAAGACGAACATTGTCAGTTGAAAACAAGACTTTGAACGTATATATTTATAATGCTAATTCAAATTAGCATGTTTCAGGTGGAGATGAGCGTCGGTTTATTAAATTTAGAGCTCGTCTCGAGGCGGAACCTCGGCTGTATGAAAGAAAGTTTCGGTCGTAAGCGTCGTTTGCATATATGTTAAACTCTGTAATGGCATAATATTCAGGTAAACGGATTCTTAAATGAAGCCCTTTTTTGTTCGATTTCGAGAGAAATGAGGCTACGGTTCATTGAAGGAAAGTGTACTTGCGGTCGGTATGTTTTACGATAGAATTGCCTTGGATGCTGTGCCGCGCAGTCGTCGAAGCTTAAGCCGGTACATTACATCAACTCGTTCGAGCCGCTCCATAAAATTTAATCAAAATCAATTCGTATCTTCGCGCGGCAATTTGCCGAAGGCAGAAGCACCTCATTTATTAGCGAATTCATCGGGTGGCTAAGGAAGCCACGCAATTAATCAAGGATCGTCGGCATAAACTTTCGCGATCGCGCGTGTCGACTTACTTCGTCAATAATTAACAGTGGCCCGAGACGTTTGCGAATCCGCGCCGGAAAATGTCGAACTTCAAGCCGCGTATACGCGGAACGAAACCTTTCGAGGTCGTTTCAATGCACCCGGCGGGAAGTGCGCTCGAATATCCGCGGAGCTTCGGCCAAAGATCGCCTCGTTCGGTCGCGCGGCCAGAGAACGAATCGAACGCGCATTAATTACGAAAAGGCGCGCGCAGGCGGCTCGCCTCCGGCGATTGGAATTGAAATTAATGCTAATAAAGCTGGCCGGTGCAGCGCGCGAGCCTCTGAAAGTTTTGTCGGGCCGTTCATTTCGTTCGACGGATTCCGAAGCCGAGAGCAGCTGCGCTTAATGTGTGCACGCGCGCGTACGCGTAAACACGCCTAGGCTGCTTCTGAAATAACGACGAGCTCGCCTCCGGCGTCGGCGCGGTATTCCTTCGACCGATAAGAAGGAACTTGACTCTTATCGTTTGATTTTGAGAATCAGCGCGGCGAGTGCAGTTGGCGTCGGGCGCGCCTGATTCGCGGCTAACGGAAAAGGTAGTCTGCATCTGGATCGCACTGCAGACTGAGCCTCACTCCTTCGCTCGCTTGCAAACAAACACGTGGACGCGGTGCGTCTTCACTTGAAAGCGCAGAGGGAGAGAGAGAGAGAGAGAGAAACAGCGCGGCACATCATTCTCACGCATCCCCCCCTTTTCGCACTCGGCGCGCTGTTTTGCTCGGCTCCCTCCCCGCGCGAATCCCCCCCTCCCCTTCCCTCCTCGATGCGCCGGCTGCACTCGCCGAGTGCATGAACCTCGCGGCTCTCCCTCGAATTATTGAAAACTTGTTGCGTTTTCGAGGGAATAATATGTTTTCGAGCTGCTCGGGCGCGTTGCGATTCTTTCTACGAACGCGTTTGTTTGTATATTTTGCTCTTTTCGGATAGTAAACGTGTTATTCTTTAGTCCGTGATTACGCGGACTGTGTTTCGAGAAGGTGCTTTCTTCTGTCTAGTTGAGATTAGCGCAATTTTCAATGATTTTTAACGCGAACTTTGTTGCAGCCTCTTTCGTCCAGCGAAATTTATTTTCCCCTTTTATAAAAAATTTTGTTTTCCATCAAGTTTTTTCGTCTTATAATATTTATCTGGCATTTTGCATTCTGTTGGGTTTAAAAATGCCTGTATACGCATACATACCGATATCGCATTAGTTCAATTTTTTCTCGTCGCAGCTCTTTTGAAATAACACGTTTTTCAATTCTTCGTCCGGGACGAGCGACTGTTGGCATGTAAAATTGCATCATCCATTTTTGAAATTGAAAGGCTAATTTATTTTATTACGGCGTATTACCTCTCCGTAAAGGAAAACTAAATTCCTCTCTGGTCCCGCGGCGGCGTTTTTATTTCGGCCCGGCTGCGGAAAATTTTCGAAAATCGATCCCGTTTGAAAAAGAAAAGAGAAAAGGCCAGCCACGCATCCACACACACACGGCGCCGTTCATTCACCGAGCACACGGATCTACATCTCTTTTCCTCATTGACCCGGCGGTGTTACACTACGACTCGGCTCTCTTTCTCTCTTGCCGTCCCTCCCCCCCCCACCCCGCTTCATTCAGGCTACGGAGCAGACACAAGCGCGTAGTGGTGCGTACGTGAATGGCCGCTCGCACAGGTTACCAACCTGACCTACGCCGTCGCCGCGCCGCTCCGCTGCAGACCCGCTCTTTTAACTAGACACACACGCAAGCGAACGCGCGTGCGTGCGTGCGTTCGTTCGTTCGTTCGGCTTTCTTTTTCGTCGAAAGCGCCACGCGATATACGTTAGGAGACGTCGATCGGCGAGCCCCGCCAAGGAGAATCCGCGCGGATTATCTTGTTTGCGGGCAAGAGAGGGAGAGACGGAGGGAATGAATGAACGAGAGCCGGTTCCGAGAGAGCAAAACTCGCCGCCGCCGCCGGATATTTTTATCGGGATATATATGCGTGACGCGGCCGTTTTCGCTCCGCGTCTGAGCTTCCGCTTTTTTTTCTCTCTCTCGTCGTGTGTTTTCGTTCGCCTCACTTTTTTTTTTTTTGTTTTTTTGGTCAAGGCTGATTTCTCGAGGTTTTTCGAAATTTTTTCCGGGCCAACGGCTTATCTGCAGCCGCTCGGGAAGCTCTCTTATCGATGACGCGTAATTTCGAGCCAAGTTGCTCAATATTTGGGCTTCGTGGGTAAATAAATTGCCCTCGATTGTTATCGAGCGTCCGAAATTTTCTCTGCTTTTCTAGACACTATATATAGAACATTTTCTGGACTCTAACGATTAACGTACTTAGTTAAAATCTGTTGATTCAAACAGTACATATTGTCAAAAAAATACTGTACTTTTTACAGTCAAGCGTTAGAGTTGATGCTACAATAGAATCACTTACAGGCGTTTTTAAAAAAGCCACGTGAGAGAAAACAAATATTTGCGTTGTAAGTTAAAAAACTTGTGCCGGAAACTGCGCAATAGAGATGGATTTTGGAAAATTCCCCATTCGCCGCGAGTAAAAAAAAATGTATGACTCAGCGGCTTTGAATTCAAACCCAAAGTCACGCGCTACGCTCGAAAAATGAATCACCAAAATTGTAGGAAACTTTTTTTTTTTTCACTTTTTATCCTCGCCGATACGCATCTGCTCGACGTGTCCCCTAACATTTAACGCTCAGCTTTTCCTCATTTCGAGCGAGATAACGTCGAATTGCCGATGATAATCAAAGTCATTTATTGTCCCAAAATCTCTCGTTGCACAACTCTCGATATCAATTACGTGTATATATTTGCGATCGATATTCGATTAAAATCAAAACGAAGCCAATGCAAAAGAAATTAAAAATTCCTTTTCTCCCCCCTCGGGCACAAGTTTCGTAAAAGCTTAGCGCCCCCCCGACTTCTTTTGACGAGGCGAAATAGCGCGATATTAAAAATCCTCCGTCCCGGAAACTGCTTTTCGGGCTCCGATTCTCGAAAGTACAAGTTTTCAAAGCTAGATAACGCGGCGTTTTTTTCCGCTCTTATCGAACGGTGCCTTTTTTTTTTCGTTTCCACCGGCGATGACTCGTTCATTTTCTTTTTTCGTCGTCACTCGAGGAGGAAAATTTTTTTTTTTCTTTTGTTTTTTTTTTTAATGCTCGTTTAACCGATAAAAATTTATCGAATTCCAGTCGAATGTTTTCCAAATCGGGGGCGAGAGCGCCTCCATTTGATTCGACAAATATTGATTCTCATCGCGCGCAAATAGACCATTCGAAAAGGATAAAAACGTATACAGGCGTCCGATAAAAACGCAGCGGCGAAACAAAGCTCATCCGATGAGTATATACGCTGGTCGTTCGCGCGGATAGGTTTGAATTTAAGGAGGCGGCAGCCCTTCCAACGGCCCGACGAAGCGACTGCAAAATATTTCTGTAAACTTGTCGAGCTGTCGCTACGAGCTTACGCAACGCGTGACGACATTCTTCGAATAGATTGACGCCGCAAGGCGGCTGCGAGTCTTTGAGCATCTGAAAAAATGATGGAAGAAAGTTATCGCGGCTCGTTATCGACTACTTCCAAGTCAAAAGTTAACCGCTCGCGAACTCCAAACGAAAATCGAACGCGAACGGCGAGCCGAACGATAGCGGCGCCTTTTCGGTACGTCGATCGAAAGCGTCAAATGATTTATCACTGTTTCGCTATGCAGAAAAGGCAAAAGGAAAATCCTTTCGGATCTTTAGGAAAGTGCGGCTGTTGAGAAAATATTTTAAACAACACAGCGCGAGCGAACTGCCAGAAATCTGGCGAAAAATTAATTAAAATCGAACTAATCAGCGAAGGAAGAAAGCGGCCCCCCTTCGGGGTCGGGCCTCTTTATATAAAGCGGGGGGAAAAAAAAAAACTTGGCAGACTCGCCCCCGCGAGGTAGATAATTGTATTTTGACTCTTCGCGGAGAAAGAGAGGCGGGATGAAAAATCACCTCCTTTCTTGCCGCGAACAATTTCTAATTAAAATTTTTCCGGCGCCCCTTCCTTTCCTCAAAACAACAGTTAATGAGTTTTCCAATTATCAGCTCTCCTCCGCCTCCTCCTCCTACTCCTCCTCCTCTAGGCTCAGGCAGAAGCTGAGGTTTATACATAGGTATACAGATACGAGGTCCGCAGTGGGGGCTTATTAAATAAAAACTAATGACCCGCGGATTAATTAGGTCGCGAATCGTTAGCGCGGCTTTTTACCTCCTCTCCCCCCCCCCCCCCGCCCCTCGGATGAGAGCGAGTTTAATGAAAAATACTTGTTAAAAAATTTTTTCTAAGGACCCCGGGAGCCGCGGTTTTTTAAGGAGGGAGGTAAAGAAACTTCCGTGAAATCGAATCGCAGCCGAGAAATTTGCAAGATTGCGCAATCTTTGTGCGCCGAGCTCACTTTATTCCCCGCCGGCTTCTTTATCCAGCCGAACTCGATTTCCTTTTCTCCCCCTTTTTTTTTCCTGCCCGGTTCTTGTTGTTCCGGCTGAAAAAATTGTATGGCGCGGATCGACTTTTCAAAAATTCCAATTCATCGGCATTCCAATTTAAAGGAGGAAGGAAAAAATTAAGAGGAATGCATTGAAAGGCGGAACGACGCTTGCCGCCTATATATTGAAATAATATTTACAAATAATTGCACTTGGGACGTTTTGTTCCGAGAAAAAAACGTGATTTTTTTTTTCTTTTGTTCGACATATTTTGATCAGCATCGTGTTAAACTAAACGTAAATCACTCTGACATTTCAAAAGTAAGAATAACGTCTAAAAAAGGAAACGTATACAGAGTGATAATTAAGAATGTGGAATAAGGAAAAGATGAAAATTTACAGATGCAATACACGTATCAAGCCATTCGCGTTGTAACTAAAGAAATAAGTAGCGTCCTTAAATTTTGTAATATTCTGCATTTTTCAATGCTCCAAGCTATTTCTTTTGAGAATTCAATTTCCGGTCTTTTTCCTTTTGAAAACTTTTTATTTGGAAATTTTTTTTTTTTCTTCCATTTCTCTTTGGAGATTTATATATGCTTCCGATATTTTATTCCAGAACAATATTCCATCCCCTTTGATTTATCAAAAAATATCAGATTTCCTGAACCTATTTTAAATTATGATACATATTGTAATTATGCGATCTCTAAATCTGAATTCATAATGAATTATTCGTTATTCAAAAACGCGTTTTATTCATAAATCCTTGTGTTCAAAGAGCCGATTCGAAAGATAAAGCATACATTTTATACGTTTTAACAAGCAATTTGTTCTATAAGCGGAACTCGTCGTTTTTCTTGAAATCTACACAAAACGTTACGACCTAAGATCTGACTGCCGATTGCTTTGATTCCTACTTTGGCTGTACAAATTGTATACTTGAAGGTTTTTCGCTTTGCGTAATGAAGTAAAAAGGAAGCAAATATAAATTTGAAAAACGGATTAACACACAAAATCAGCCAGCCGTGACTCAAGCTTTCACTCCGAGTGCAAAACTTTTTTCAACGCGTCGCCATTGATCAAATTAAACTTAAGTAGTCCTAACGGTATAAGGAGACTATTTTTGCTTTTGAAAAATCCAATATCCCAGCTTATTCTTAATATTCGCGCATCGGGTGTTCCGCGAAGGAAAGTAAATTTTTTCGCGCCATTCCTTAGATTAAGAAAAAGCTAGCCCCATTACTCCAAGCTTCTTTCCAGTTATCGTCATAATTCTTAATCACAACAAGGCGATATAGCATCCAGTTTTTCCCTCCTTCCAGGAGCGCGTTTATACAATTTCACCGAGTTTATTTTCGTTTCCCTCCACTTTCCTCCCGCTGCCTTGGAGAAAAAACATCGTCGGCCAGACGCGGACGAGGAGGAAGAAAAAAAAATTGCTCCGCGAGTTTCTTTCCCCGATTTGCAGCATCGACGGGGGCGGGGGCGGCGGCGGCGGCGGCGGCGGCGGTAGACTCTCCCTCTCCCGCGTCACATATAAATTTAATGCCGGGAGAAAATAATGTTTAATAAAATTCTCCGGCTTCCCTCTATATTCGACGTTTCTTTATCCGGTCGCCGCGGTGTATTAATCAATAACGGCTTGTATTTGCGCTTGTGTTTTGCGCGCGCATTCGCCGGGATTGATTTAGCTTTTCTATACCTGCCGCTGAAACATTCTTCTGGTCTTATTTCCTCCTTACTTTGTCGCTGCGTTGAAACTTGGAGCGGCGTAAATATTTTTTTAACCTTTCAATTTATCTTTTATTACTGTATTTTTATTTATAAATCGTATAATTTCACCGAAAAAGAAATATGTTAAAATTCACTTTTGCAAAAGCTTTACCAAGGAGTAAATGATTCCCTTTCTTTCTCAAACCTCAAATCCTTCGGTGAAAAAGTCTGCATCAATTTTCGAAGACATAATCAATTCCCTTTCTCGAAATCGAGCGTTAACAGCACTGAAAACGGCATTTCTCAAAGCTACATTCCCGCATGCAATAAAAACCTTGCAAATCCGAGTGATTCATCCACTCGCGCGCCTTTCTCTCTTTCTCCGCTTCGCAAAAAGCCAAAGAAAATACTCGCGCCGAGCTTCCAGGAGAAAGAGAGAGAGAGAGAGAGAGAGAGAGAGAGAGAGAAAGGCGCACATCGCGTATTGTTTTCAGATAAAAAGGGTTTCGGAATGGCGGAGTGCAGCGTGACTCATTGACTCTTGGAAGAATCGAGATCCGATTGCGACGCGCCGCGGGATCTTCGCTTTTGCAATGCGAGACCGACCTTTCATAAAATATTGGCGCAGAGTACGTGGAGAGCGAATGAAATTTTTCTGTTCTGAAATTTTTTTTTTTTCGAGCTTTCAGATACCTTTTTTCCCGTTTTTCTCACTTGTTTTCCTTTTATATTCACGGTCTCGATTCTTTTACTTTGCTCCTCGCATTAAAAAGCGAGGCAAGATTATCGTCTTGGCTAATTCTACAAAGATAAAAAAAAAGGCGCTTCAAAAATAAGACTCTTGAATTAGAAATCCAAACGTTCGAAAATAAAAATTTTCAAGCACGTGCGTTCTTGTGACGTCTTTTAAAAGTTTTAAAGCTAATATTTACAAACTAAAATCGTACGTATATAAATCATTCGTAACCTTATACTGCCCAATTCCAGAAGTTCTATCATTTTTCGCATTTTTTAAGCAACAAAGCCGCGGATCTTTCGTCACAAGAGATAAGCTCATTACGTACACATGAACTTCAGCCTCGTCAACTGTTTAAATTTTGGGATCAGCGCCTTACAAAAACGACACTCCGCGTCGCTAAAACAACGAGGCTCTCCATTACAAAAGCCTCGTATCGACGAAAAACGGCAGCAATAATTTCGCGCGGCCTTCTTACTTAAGCAGCCGCTCGGCGCGCGAGAGAGAAGCCGCGCGCTCGAAAAAAAGGCCAAAGAAGCCGCGCGCGCGCGCGGGGGTGGGGGGGAAATCAGCCTCCGCGGATGTCGAAATTTCGGTGAAAACGCGTGTAAGTTTTAGCGTATCGCCGGCGGCGTGTCAATGACACGTGCCTACCTACGCGAATGACACGCGCACTCGCGAAAACTAAATCACCGAGCTGTCAGGCGCAGCGCGGCCCTCTCCCCCCACCCCTCCGCCGCCCCGAGATGTTGCATATCGGGCGCACGTGGAACGTGTGTTTGCTTGCGCGCAGTCCGGGTTTTGTCGCTCTGCCGTCGAAAAAAAAAAAAAAAAAAAAAGTCTGCAATACACCGGTGCCTTACGTGCTGCCGCCGCCGGCGGCGGCGGTGCATTGTTTGCATCGATTCTGGCACTTTGAGGGGAGGGGAGTGCGGCAGCTAGGCGCTTTTTTAGCTCCTTTTTTCCGGGCTCTTTGTCGATTGCAACGTTTTGTTTCGGGGGCGCGGCACGCGAAACTGATTTTCGGCGTAGATGTGCTCTTGTCACTTTAATTGTTTTTCGGGGGTTCATACGTGTCGGCGAATGGAAACTAGCGCCGGAGAGAGAGAGAGAGAGAGAGAGTTGAATGTCAAAGGCCCATTGTCCGGTGGTTTCATCTGCACGTGGGAAGAAAAATGCGATTCTTTACAGTATATGTATATGGACATGTTTGAAACTGTGCGGCTGACTATTGCCCTCTTTGCTTTGATGTTGCAAGCTTTGGATTTTTAGTTGGGATATATTAAGAAAATTGGAATGCAATCTTTAGCGGTGTCGAATTGAAGGTAATTTTTGCTTCCATTTCAAATCGCTCTATTAGTTTCTTGAAATTTCTCTCGACAGATATTACAAGGCGCAGCTAGTCGCCTGCAGAAATAAAGAAAACTCCGTTTTTAGAAAGTTGCACGCGGCGCGGCGTGTGCGATATTTGTATTTTTGTATTAGTGTAGAAGAACACGGCAAAATTCTAAACCGGGCAAAGAAAAGCATACGGGAAACAAAGAACTTGGAGAACGATTACTGGTATGAAGGAAACAAAAGAGAAGAAAGCCTTTAAAAAAACAATCGGCAGATAAGAAGTCTTAGATTTCCGCATACCGCCTCCGTTCTAGAAAACGATATTTTATTAAATTCAGCAAGATTAGTGCAAGACTATAGAGTTTTTGACTTTCTAAAGTGTATACCTCCGATTGAAGAATTGTGCTGCTACAGGATTGTCAGTCGTAACATAATTTCATGCTGGCTGAACACAGAGCTCGACCGTTTCGAAACAGTTAGAACAAATATGATCCCAAAAGCAGATATCGGCTTATACACTCGATTCCTCAAAAAGACTATTTGAATTTTTAGCTTAACGATCGATTGTACTTCGAATTTGCCTAAATTCGCTTACCGGCGAAGATTTCAAAATCTCGCTTTTTAAGACTTCTCGAGATAAGATTTGGATTTTCAATTAATTCCATTGTTACAATTCACAATGAGGGGCCAAACGCCCGTAAATACTGTGATTATTAGCCTGAAGGTCGTTGAACCGTTTTCTATGTTCCATTATAAATGTAGAGTGGCATTGTAATTTTTTCAAGCGGGCCCCGTAATTTAATACACTTTTCTACTGTATTTATAACTCGTATTCTGTATTGTCAGCTAACAAAGAACTCTATCGGTACGCTATTTTGAAATTGGAAGGTAAATGTGAAATTCAATAATAGATACATTAATATAAATTTCTGCTTTATTGACAATTCGATTTATATTGTATTTTAGAAATGATTCAAATACTTTTAACAAACCTGCTTCGTATCGATTCTGCCATGCAAGAAATGGATCTTGATCAAATTATTTTAAAAACTTTAACTTAAATATTTAATGATACTTCTCTAAAACTGTAATTGAGCGTAACCATTTCCATGAAATAATTATAATCCTTTGACTATCAGAAAATTTAATTATGCTATTCCTCCATGCAAACTTTTCTAACACCTTTATGCTCTTTTTTGATCCCCCCCGTAACCAAAACCAGCCCCGATCAACCGTCAAAAAAAACCGAGCTCACGTGTACATAATAGATTTCAAATAACAGCCAGCTAACTCCTCACACTTAGCCAGCTTTTAATTTTGCCCCATCTCTCTCTCTCTCTCTCTTTCGCCACTAATAAGCAGCCAATGCGATAGCCGTTAGCCAGCGATTTAGTCCGCGGGAGGTAAACAGGCTCGTGCGAAGAGCACCAAAAACTCGAAGCGGTATAGGCGGCGCAGAACACGCTCTCTCTCTCTCTCTCTCTCTCTCTCTCTCTCTCGGCTCGCATACCGATCAGTCACGCAAGAGCGGCGCGGCCCCCTCGGGCAGAGCACAGCACATCCTTGATCTTGACAGTCGGCGGCGGCGGCGGCCTCGCGCTTCCAGCGAGCTTCGAGCGAACCGATCGCGATAAGCGCGGTGTATACGTACGCGCGGGATCCACGCGATGATAGCGAAACGGGAGCCTGCGAGCTCGAGTTTACGGCGGCCGATCCCCCTCCCTGCTGCGAGGCGAAGGCCCGCAGCCCCGCGCTGATCGATTAGCGAATGCGCCGAGATTCGGGAGACGGCTCGCTCCTGAATCTTCCAAGTTTAGAGCCTGCGAAATGGGTTTTAGGGCTACTTCAATTTCTGTTAGGTTATACTAATAATGCATGTATTCGTTCTATGCATTTTAAGCAGATTTAGGACGATTGAAAAACGGTTGCATATTTAGAATACTGTCAAATTTAACCCTTTGAAGCACACATTTTTCTATTATTTATCTATATATTGACTATTTTTGCCCGAAAAATCTTACTTGGAGGTTTTTAGGATCACTCAATACGAACTAGAATTTTCATTTTGCAAAATTCAAGATGGCGAACTCAAAAAATTTTTAGATTTTGAAAAATGAAAATTCTAATTGCAGATTTTTTAAGGCATTTTTTTATATTATTAACTTCAAATTATTGATGTAATATTTAATGTCTTATTTGTTTTGAATTTAGTTTATAATATAATTCAATGTTATCAATTACTTTAAAAAACAATCTTTCAAGTACTTTTATTTAATATATTTATTATTATTCACTATATCTTCGGTAGTTCGACTTTCAAATTTTGTATTTTTTTAAACTAAATAATCCAGGAATTAGACTCAAAGTCCTCGACGACAGTTTCAAACACGTATTGTCAGCATATCCTCCAATAAAGTTAGGTTATAGACTCTTTTTAAAGTCGTATTTCTCACGTGTAAAATTATATTTAACAAATAGGTTTAAATGGTGTGAAAGTAATCCATAGAATGTTGTTTTAATTTTATATAAAACGTGTATGTTGGTTTAAACAGTTGTAGGCGCTCAAAGTAAAATCAAATATCATGTAACTCGTTTTATTTCTACTTCTCATGTTCTAGAAAGCATTTGTTATATAGTTTACAAAATAATTCAATTCATTTAAAATTTATTTGTATCAACTTAAAAATTTACATAAATTTTACCAAAAATATTACGCAATGCTTCGTAATTATTGCTTAATAAAAAAACTAATACAATCTATATTACGTAAAACTTAATTGAACGATATTTTTTTCAACATAATATACAACTCATCATGAAATTCTTGACGCAATTTTTATCGAAATATAAGTGCTTTAGTAATGTTTTCGCATGCATAATAGTATACGTTTAATTACTTACGTAAGAAAAATTTGCGATTTTTCGAAAAATTTATATTGTGTGCAAAATGAAAATGCAACACCACGCAAAGTTTTAGCACACTGCATTCTACAAAAGTTAAAAATCGAAACTGTTACTATTTAAAATGTAAAAACGTTTTGAAACGTTGAAAAATATTAACTTGGATAATAAAAAAAAATAATGGAAAAATCGAAACTTCGAGTATTGATTTTTCGGTCTTAGTAAGCAAAGTATTATGAACTTGCGTTATTGAGTTGTGTATATACATCATGGCATAATTATAAGAATTTGTAGCTTAGCCCTGTAGCTTATATATTTTTAATATTTAATACTCCGCTTAATTATCGCAATGTTTACTGCAATGAAACGCCGCGGTTAATTTTTTTAGACTCATTGTTTCGGATAGTTTCCCAAAACTCCAAAGATTCTCATCGTTTTACAACCTTCACCTAACAGATATTTTGATGTAAAGCATCCTTTTAAGTTTCAGAAAGCGTGTGGAAAACTGACTTTAATTATAAAAAAAAAAAAAAAATTCGAAAATCAATAGGGATCCGCGATCATTTAAAAGTACCTCTTTTATAGGTATACATTTGATAAAAACCATCAGAAACGACGAAGTTATCGATGGCACAACGCAAAAACCAGGTTAAAGAACTACCTTGAACCCCGAGAGAGAAGTGGCCTGGCGAAATTCACATGTGACCCGACGGGCGTGTCGGCGCGAGAGAGACGGCAGCACAAACAAGGACGCCGCCGCCGCCGCTGCCGAGGCGACTCACGCACGAGCGACTCGCGGCCGGTTGCGCGAGAATCATTGCACCATCGCGAGCGGTGCGCGCGCGAGAAAAATCTCGGAAAATCGTCGCGGGCTAGCCTCGTCGAGAGAGTCACGCGCGCGCGCGACCCTTACCGCCGAACTTACGAGGCTAGACTGCGGATCGAAGCATATTAATCCGGTGGCGAAGGAGCGCGAGAGAAGTGGCTTGATACCTTGCTGTCGGACGCGCCGCCGCTGCGAGCAGGGAAATCGAGGCACCGTCTCCCCGGGGCCGGGCTTATTGGGTGTTCGCTCTGAACAATTAATGGAGATCGAAACTGGTGGATGCGGCTCTTCGCAAAGTCCGAGTTTGAGAGATTTAAACTAATAAACCTCTATAGTTCGTACATGTTTTATTGTACAGAATGAAAATGAAAATGAAAAAAAAAAACAGATAATATTTGATTTCGTACCGGGAATTTTCCTCAAAATTTCTGCGCGCTCCGACGAATTATTCGAAATTCCAGAGACATTGCAGTGGACAGGTTCGAGGGCTCGGGGAAGAGAGTGCGAAGGGCACAACGCGAGCCCGACGACGACACTGCCTCGTTTCCGTCTCTACCCTTCGTCTCCCTCTCCTACATACCCCGGAGCTCGGGAATTCGCTCAGTTATAGATTAAATTTTTTTACGGGCCAAGATATTGATTGTTGCTTTTTATTAATGTAACATTAAAGTGGCGCCGAGAGGTTGCGCGGCGCGCGCAACGACCGAGCGGGGAACGGCCTCGCGAAGATAAGCCCGCGCCCCCCCGAGGAAGAGAGAGGGAGAGACGAAGATGTATCAGGTGGGGAGGAAGAGAGAGAGAGAGAGAGAGAGAGAGGGAGAGGAGTGTATCGAGGGGAGGCGGCGAAAAAGAGTCGAAGAAAAATTAGACGCCGGCCGGGAAAAAGAGAGGAATCGGGAAAAAACGACAGAGACGAAGCGACGGAGGGAGAGAAAAGAGAGAAGAGGGTTGTAGAGTAGGGGGTAATGACAGAGAGTGAAATGCAAGGGAGAAACTCTGGATGCCATTGGCCCGAGAGACAGAGAGGGATAAGAAAAAGCCTGAGAAAATGAGGGAGTGAGGGAAGGAAAAAGTACACAAGTGCATAGCTCGGGGAAATAATGGAGTACAACGTATAGGAAATTACATAAGGAACGAAGAGGCTATAATTTCGAATTGACAGAATTTGACGGGGAGAGGATAAAGGAAAATTAAGCCTGTGCGTTGGCGCAATTGCAGAGATTACGGCGTTTTTGACAATGCTACACGCGACGCGATAATTTTAATTGACTAAATTTTATCAAACCGTACTTAATGACGAAAAAAATAATGGGGGGGAGCAAAAAACGGCAATAATAATTATCGAGAGCCAATCAATCCTCATCTTGAGACAATAATTAAATGAAATAATCGAGGGGCTATCGGTGCAGGTTATGGAAAAGTGGCCGCTAGACTGGCAGACGGGCCGCAAAATCATATTTGGAGAAGGAGAGGCTCGGCGCGCGCTTCGCCAGAGGAGACAGACAGACAGACGAGGGAGGAAAGCGGCACAGACGCGGGGCGGCGGGGTGGGGATTATATCGACAAGGTGTAGTAGGCGCAGGACCGACGGGGGAGAGAGAACTGTCCGCCGCCACCGCCGAAAAGCGGGGAGGAGAGAGGCAGGGGAAGGAAGCGAGACTTCGGGGGCCGCGAACTTCGGGGCAACGCACGAAGATTGATTGAACTCGGCGGCGGCGGCGGCGGCAAGAAAGGGATGGGAATTCGCAAAAAGGAAATGGATGGATGGATGCGTTTTTGCCGACCGGCGCGTCTTGCCGAACGACTCTCCTTCTTTCGCCGATATTCTCTCCGCGGGCACTCTGTCACGCGTGCTTAGATTCGTCGAGCCTCCGTGTATACCTGCGTAACGATGCCCACGGAGGAATTAATTACTTTATCGCCCCGGCGGCGCGAACTGCGGAAAGGAGCACTGTAAGCGCGCGTTTATGAAATTTTCAAACTTCATTACGGTTTCTTTAATTTCCGGCTTCCGTTTCTTCCTCTCCGTCCGATGTGCCTTGTTTTTAATTAAAATTCTTAGCTGGAAATATTTTTCGGATTAAGAACTGTTTCTTTTTTCTTTTTTCTTTTTTTTTTTTGCCGCGGTTCTCGACCACGGTAATCCGTTACTCGAAGCGAGTGTCAGTATTGCTGATGAATATTCGACGAGCAAAAAGTTAACATAAATCGATTGCAGAAATCTGTATAGGCATCTGCCTGCATGCGATCCGACACGGGATGTGCGCCGTTCATTTATTTGAAAATCGTTGAACGTTTCACGGGGACACTCGGCGAAAAGGGAGAAGGCATTAGCAGATCACATCTGCGATCCAAAACAAGGCAATCCCCTTAACTCGAAAAAAGCTTTTCCCGAATTATAAAAATGAACAAGAGTCCGGCGAGATTGGCCCGACCCTGTGTGCACGCAGCAGCATTCCACTCGAAGGAAAACATGTTTGCGTGCCTTATAGAGAGTTTCATTCTCTTTGACATTTTCGGAGGGCGAGTCGCGGCGCGGCGCAGCCTCCGAGTTCTTTTCTCGGCCGGAATCCATCTTTCTTGGCTCGAAAAAGGAAGGCGAAAAAAAGAAGAGAGAGAGAGAGAGAGCGCGAGCCCGTCGGGGGGGAAAAAGTTTTTAGCCTCTCGTTTTTTGTTTAGCCTCCTGCCTCCTCCTTCCCCGCCGTCTGCAGTCGGCGGAGGAGGGGAGGCAAAAAATGTGCAGCGGGTAAAAAAAGGAGGCGCGCAGATCGATGCCGCGTCTGTCTCGAGCGAAATTTCATTTCCGCGAGATTTCCTCGGCTTTTTCTCGAGTGCCTCGCGAACGAAAGAGCAAGTGAGAGAGAAAGAGAGAGAGAGAGAGAGAGAAGCGGAGGGCTCCGGCGATGCGTCATCGGATTTTGAGAATTTTTCGCCAACGGAGGGCCGACGGCGGCTTTCTGCTGGCCTGGCGTTCTTGCCCGTTTCGGCGCCACGAGACAACGCGCGCCGGGCAATAAAACTTTTTTTTCTCCCTACTGCAAGGCGACCCTACTCTACACTCCCTGCCGCCGCCGACGCGATCCCTCCTTCAAAATCTAAGCCTGCCCCGAGAAAAATTCGAGTGTTTTTACTGCTTTAAAATTGCGTAATGGCGCTGTTGGTTGATAAAGTCAGTCCTTACTTGTAAACAACGAACAAGTGTTTTTAGGTCGTAATAGCATTTTTTAATTTCTCACTTGTAAGGCACATTGCATTCAAATTAAAAATTGTGGTTGCTATCCGATAGATTCAGATTACTTCCAAAATAATGCATACATTTTTTAAAAAGCGTAAATACAATTAAGTCTTCACGAATTATTAATTGTAAAATGAAAAAGGATTTAATGAATCGTCTATCGCTTGTTTTTACCTAAAAATAAATAAGATGACGCAATAACAGTTTATTTTTATTCCTCGAAAGATCGAACAGTTATTTTAGATTAAATAATAGATTTTATGGCTTAATTTTAGGTATAAAAATACCTAGACAATAATGTTATTTATAGCTGACACGCGAAATCGCTGAAATTGATATTGCCAAATATGGAAAACTCTTGTAAAAAGTATTAACAGACCAAAAATCTCTTTTTATCGTAAAAAAAATGCTTTGTTGTTAAAAAAAAAGCAGCACTTTCAGAAAAGAAGGGATCTCGATAATAAAAAATTTGATAACGATATTTTCGTGTTTTCCTACATTTTCAAGCTCACTGAATTAGAATCTATGGGTTTCTCAAACTGCACCTGTATGTACATGACACTATATTTCTCTTTATATTTTTTTTAAATGCAAATAACTCTGGAGCGAATTGCGTCATCGTGCAATATAAACTCGCTCCAAACATTTTTCCGATATAATACATTAATAAATTCTAAGAATTTCAGTAACTTCATCGTGTATTGAAGCGTAATAATTAATACCTAGAATATTAAAGCATAGTAGATTCCTCGAAAATTGCAACTTTTTCATTAACCAAATACCGCAGTTGAAAATAAAAAACGCGCTGCTCAATGCACACAGGTAGATAAATCGCTCGAAATACTCATGCGAGCGAGCTTCGAAATATATTTTCAAATTTTTTTGACGCAGTGGAAAATATTTAACCGACGCAAAAAGCTCCGGACAATTGCCCGCGAGGATAAACTATCGGAGTTCTGTGTGCATTTTTCCAAAAATTATTTCTCCAAAAAACTTCATCGCTTCGTGCCTCCCTCGAAATCCAACACTTGACAATGCAGTGCGCAACAAACGTATCCACTTTACGGACATTCCACGAGAAAAATAGCTTATCTAAAACGAGACTATCCAAAAACAACACGGGCCACGCTCAAAGCGATAGCCCGGAAACCTATCCGAAATCAATCAAAGGTTCCAGCTGTAATTGGGCAACTATCGAGTGCAGGCAAAGCGCAAACTCGTTCATTTGAACGGCGCTTTAAGCGCGCAGCGAATCATCTCGCCCAAGGTAAACAGAGTCCCCTGCTGAATTCGTTGTTTACTCGTTTGCCCGAGATCAAAATCGAGAGCCCCGCAGGAGTGCATCGCGCGCTGCAGGTGAGAACGAAAATACAGAGAGAGAGAGAGAGAGAGAGAGAGAGCGAACCTCGCGCAAAAACGCTGCACGAGGGCGAAAAAAGCGCGTCGGCACGCGTCGGTCCCGACAGAGAAGGAAAAAAAAAGAGAGAAGCGCGGAAGGACGAAACGAAACGGAGAAAGGAGCGGACAAAGCGGGAATTTTTGCGCTCGCGAAAAATCGCCGGTGCCAGTTTTTGCGAAGAAGCCTCGGAGAGAGAGAGAGGGAGAGGGGAGCCGAGCCGTTCCTTTGTCTCCCTTCCCCTTGGCCCTTTTAAAGTTTAATTTTTTTCGTTTTTAGAGGGGTCGCCTGCTATGATGCGGCATAAAATGGGGGAGAGCCGCGATCGATGTGGAAGGCAAATTTTCGACTGCTTTGTAATGCCGGGGATATTCTTTTGATTCTGTACATGTGCAGCAGAATGTTAACGACTAAAGGCAGGGACGCATTAAATATTAAAAGTTATTTATTTATTTATTATGAGATATTTTATTATACCATCCTGCTTTTATTGTTTCACCGTTCCAATATCAACGCGCTTAAAACTGCAGCATATTCGCTTAATTTTTTTTTTTGTTCTGTAGGTAAAAAATGTGTCTTATTTATAACCTAAAAAAATTATCAGAAGGAAAATTTACTAGATGAATTCTTGGATATTTCCTTGACCGGCTATCAATAACCGTATTCTACAATTAACATCAGTTACAGTAATCGAAGCAAGAAATTTTAAAACAATGAAATTGATCTAGATTCCTTCTCAGAAATCAGTTTTAATTAGCAAGCGTGCATCTTGAAACGTGCTGTATTTGCAGTTGAACAAACACAGGAAGTTACAAGAGCACTGGAAACGATAATTAATCATCCGAGATTTCTTTGAGAAATGGAAAAAAAATAATAGACCTTATACGCGAGTTATAAAATTAAATTACGTTCTTCGTTTCACACGCTGCTAATTTGCTGCAGGTGCATTTTTTCATTGTTTAATTAAAGAAAATGGCTTTTTGATAATTGGCAAAGCAGGAAATTTTTTAATAATTTTTTCAAGGATATTTATCAATAATGAGGGTTTAAATAAAACTATATGCTAGAAAGTAGACAATTATACATTTACTCAGATTAATAATTCGGTTAGAAGAATGAATTTTATCCGACGATAATTTTTTAAATTAACAATTTACTCTTCTCTTTTAATTGGGGCGGGTAAATTAATGAAAAATTTTACGAGAATGAAAGATTTATTTTAAAATGGAATTACTCACAAAACGGGGCAGAAATCCATTAACGATCCCAAAGTCTGCTTATAATACGGAAATTCCAGTAACCCGACATTCCCAAAAAAGCAATTCGTAAAAGAATTCTCTGAATTGGCATCTTGCCTGAAAAAGGTTCTATTTAAAACCCAGAAAGTCGCCGTGCGTGATTCGTAATTGAAGCCCTTACTAAAGAAAGATCCGTGGCTCTGTACACTAAATATCCGAATCTTCGTCAAATTCTAGTATAAAACAGTAATTCCATTAATTTCACTTTCGAATCAATAGTATATAAAATGGGAATTTTTTCGTACATGAAAAGTAAATTTGATTACTCGGCATTTATATCTTTCGGTGACTCGTACGAATTTATGGATGAGTTTTATTGCACTGATTGTAATTGAAGATTTTCATAAATATAATAGCGTGTATTTTTAAAAAGTTAAATTTTCAATAAAACGTAATAACTCTCCTTAAAATTTAAAATTTTATTACGAATTTCCAATGATGAAATAAAGATAAGAATTTAAACATTCGAGCAACAGGAATTAAAAGCGTAAATCCGTTAAATCGAAAATCGTCGAGCAAGAATTTTGCGAGAACCCGGAGCCATCGTAATGTCGGTAAAATTAAAAGGTCCCTCTGCTCCGAAACAAAAGAGCAGCAGCAAAACTGCAAGCACGGCAAAGCGAGTGAGTAATTCTTCCTGCGTATGCCTGGGTTATCTCCCTAAAGAAGAGGCCTAAGAGTGAGTAGCGGTCCGCGGCCTTAATTCAGCCCGGCAGCCGAGCTAAACCGGAGATACGAGACGGAGCGGAAATATATCCTTTCCTCCCTCGTTTGCGCGTGTCTTAATGGCGTTTCGAAAACTGCCATTGCTCCAATCGTAAAGAATCCTCTTGTGCGAGAGATGACTGATAAAGTGGGGGGAGGGTGCCTCGTTAAGGACGTTCAGCGATCTTATCGCCGGGATGTTTATTATTGGGATAATCCTTATTTCCTCGCTGGTACTATTTTTTTCTCGCTTCTCTTCTTTCTTTTCTTCTATCGCGTTACTTTTCTAATTTAGACCGAGTGCGTTCTCGTTTCTGTGGATTCTCATAGTGAATTAAATGATTTGGCTAAGCCTTTTAAACATTTGATTTTTCCCTGGTAGAATTTCCAATCTATAAAATCTCCGGTCATAATGAAACGTTTTTTGAAGTATTTATTGGCCATTTTGAAGCATGAACATAACCTCACATATTTTTATTACATTTTAGTCTCCGTTCTCAGTTATTTAATAATGCAGTAAAAAGCATCTAAATGCTATTATAGCTTATATAAGTGCAAACAAGTAGCTTAAACTAATTTAACGTTTGTAATTGTCCTTCCGTGAGAAATTAAGAAAAATATTAATTTCGCCTCGACGCCATTTTTTCGCTCCAGTTTTTAGACCTTTTCTAGGTATCTAAACTGGCTAATAAAATTAGCTTGGAAAAACTGAAAAAATAGCAATTGCAGAATACATTCCGAACACAAAGCCGGCTTGGGGTATTTTAAATGTCATAAATAGATTCGAAAAATCGTTTCATTTATGTAAGAAACTTAGGTAGTAGTACTGCCCAAGTTTTGGACATTTGCGAATGAAAATGGCCAATTCTTACTTTAAAAATGATTTTGACTGATTACTTGAAAGTTGTTAAAACATTTCATAAATGATAATAACTGATAACTCCATAGAAAACTATTCCTTATGAAAGGATGAATATACGATGAATATGAAACTTGATCAAAGAAATCGTCTATTCTTTCGTTGAAAGGCGTTTTACAAAGTCTTTCGCCAATATCCAGAAGCAAAACAGCAAGGATTAACTCACCAGCCAAGGCCTTGGCAGCTCGCTGAGGACTGGTACCGCGCTGCCTCTCACCTCCAGTACGATCCCTCTCTCTTCCCTGCTCCTGATGCCGGTCGGGCGATCCGCTCCTGGACTTGCTGCGCCACTCCCAGTCCTCTCCGGCGCGACGCTCCCCTGCAACCTTTCGAAACTGCGAACGTTAACGAGGAGGTTAGGGTTCAGAAAGCGACACAGCTGCAACATTTACATGTGCGCAAGGGCTGGAGTGGGGGGGAGGGGGGGAGTCGATGCAGGCGTCTTTTTGGAGACATGACAAAGCACACATTTGACGGGTGATTTTTGGCTGTGCGACGAGTGAAGTTTCACTGGGAAGGTTATGCTAGATCCTCGTTTCATAAAACCAGAATTAGGCTCTCGTATAAAGGGCGTATTCCGAAACTCGGGCTTCCGATTTCAGAGCGCTCCGAATTGCTTTTAAACTTACGTTGAGTTACGGAACGTTCCGAAATACGTAGTTTTCGGGGCCTAGGTGTCGATTTAGCTTGAGGTGGTTATCTCCAAGTACCAGGTCGCCGATGATGATTTCCAGGTGGTGCGCTCCGTAGTTTTCGGGGTCTAGGTATCGATTTGGCCTGAGGTGGGTACCTCCAAGTGCCAGGTCGCCGGTACTGATGCCAGGTGGTGCGCTCCGTAGTTTTCGACATCATCATTGACGACCTGGTACTTGGAGCTAATCACCTCAAAGTAAATAAACACCTTGTTCTCGAAAAATACGAAGCGCACTATCCGAACTTCACAACTTCGGCGACATGGTACTTGGAGATAAGCACCTTAAGGTACATCGACACCTAGATCGAAACTACGGAGTACACGTGGAAATAATCATCGGCGATCTGGCACTTGGAGGTACCCACCTCAAGCCACCTCGAGCTAAATCGACACCTACACCCTGAACTACGGAGTTAATAGGTAATTTTTCGGTAGTTAATAGGTATTTTGAATTGGAATCCATTAAAATTGCGAAGAAAAAGGCAGAAAAATCCTATTTCTTGTTCTATTTTTTGCCCATCAGTGAAAGGCTTTTTTCGATCATTTTGAAACATTTAATGAGCTAAAAAATAGAATGAATTCTGAAATTTCTATTTTTTCGGTATTTCCAAGCTTGTTCTATTAGCCAATTTAGATACCTTAAAAGGAGGAAGGAAGATCTAAGAACTGGAGTAAGAAAATTACGCCGAGCCGAAATTAACATTTTGCTTAATTTCTCACGGAGGAAAAGTTATTAACTTTTATTAGTTTAAGCAGCTTATCTGCATTTTTATAAGTTATTCACAGCACTTAAAATTATGTTCTTTCTATTAAATGGTTCAAAATGATCGGAAAAAGCGTTTCAGTCTAACCAGGAGAGTGTCTCACCTCCGGAACACCAATCTGCCTGAAACTGAACAGAGTGTTTCCTTTTCACCAACTATGAAGACCAATGCATTCCAATTGATCTCATAGGCCCTACATTTTTTTCTGAAGCCCTATGTACCTATGTTTTATTTACAAAAAAATAAAATGAATTTTTTTAAAAATACATGGCTTTATTAATTTTAACAGCTCTATATTCATTATACTATATATTCATTATACATATTATATAATACTGTACTATACATAAAATATTACCTTTTATTTAGCGGATGTTATCAGGTTCTGGCAATATCCTTTACATAATATAAATCCCATAATTGCATCAAGCGCCTT
>UCOM01001605.1:0-38172 GCA_900474385.1 Ormyrus pomaceus
AAGAAAATTATCAGCCTATTTAATAGTGAAATCATGTGAAAAAAAGCGTTTCATCGCGACCTATTAAATAGCCACGGACTTATCTATTAACTATTTTCCTGGCCATTTTTAATGCTGGAAATTCTACCAGGGAAAAGAAGTAAAAATAAGGAAAGCCATTTTAAAAAAATTACAAAAAAATAAATCAGTAGATAACATAAATAGACAATACAAATAATATAAATACATAAATGATGAAAAGAGCAATAATTCTTTTGATAAAATTAACACTGAACAGAAATATTCCGTTTTATATTTTCGGAAAATTGTAGACAGTGTTACGCTCACATGTACAGTTACAATTCTTTTGCTCAAAGGATAAAAGAATCACAAAGGGCGATAAGTGCATGCACTTCTGCCTCTGCGTAGGAAAAATCGTCAAGTTTTAAAGTAATGCAAAAAACGATATAGAGGTGCACGTAAGAAAAGTAAAGGAAGGCAGTATGCGAGAGGTAGAGAGAGAAAGAAAGCAAACCGGGGCAGCACTCCGATGACTGCAGCACCCACGAGCAGAAGAAACGACGACGAACGGACCTTAAGGGCGCCCACCGGGGCGAACTTTACGAGCGGGCGGAGTGTAACTTTTCATTTAGCGTCCATTTCATTTCATAAAGTGTAACGAGTTCCGGGTGAATTACCGCTGCGCCGCCGCATTTACGTTTTCCCCGCGTACATATGCGTGCATGCGCAGTCGAAGCCCGTAATTCTTCTCCTCATTTTCGCAAGGTGCGAGGGGTAAAAGCTGCGGAAAGATCGCCCTACCGGATAAAGCGATACGAATTGCCTTCTTCTTACCACGAACACCGGGAAAATGGGTCTGTGGTGGTGGCGCCCTGTACCTCTACTTTTGATACCTCTCTTTTCACTATCTCTCTTACGTGTCCTTGGTGTCTCATTAATATCAATTGTTTTTTCTTTACTATTTAGTCAACGCAAAAGTTTAGAATTTTGTCATTTTGTTTAGAATTTATTTTCCATGCGTGCTGATATTAAAATGCAAATGGGTTAATCAGCACTAATCAATATATTAATTATATTAGTATTAATTATAATTTACGTCAAACGGCAATTTTATTTAATATTAAAAAGTTTGTTTAATAAAAATAATTAACAATAATTTATAATATAATCGTGAATTGTAACGCTAGCAATAAATTGAACGAAGATAAATACAGTTAATGTCATACAATCATATGAAAAACAAATTTAAAAATAAATAATTTTCAATTTAATTTGCAATAAAAAAATTAATGAAAATTTGTATTAAATAATTTAAATTTATTAATTGAAGACGAAATGATAACAGAATTATGTCCAATTTTAATAAATTTACGTTACCTGAAAACAGTATTAAAGTTTAGAGGGCCGGTATTTTTCAATTGAAAATCGATATCACATATGTGGCTAATTCATTTATAAATAATTTAATAACTCCAACGCTAATGGTATTTTTTTTGTCAAGCTTTTTTTATTTAACAAAAAACATCCGACGTTTCAATCCCATTATCAATCATTTATAAATAAACTCAACATGCCTAGGTGAATTACCCCCTTCCCAAGTAGCCACTAAAGTGGCCAGGTCGGGCTGGCGAACTTTGGCAAATACAATAAAATACAAAAACGTTTTAATTTTTATTAACACGATAAAAATATCGTTTTGAGGGGTTTTGATGTAGCTGATAACGAATATCAAGTCAAAAATTGAAAATTTTTACATCTAAGATGACGGATCAAACATGGCAAGCAAAATCAATTAATAAAAAAAAATTCATTAATCTAATATCGGAGAGAAATTATGATGACGGATTCATATTAGAGATATCGAAAGCTTTATATATATGTATACATAAATTTCACTAATGTAATTGATCATACAGACACAGACGGAGATTATATAAAAAGTGGCCACTAAAGCGGCCATGCCCGTTCTATGAAGGTTAAAAAGGGTTTATCTCTTTCAATTCTAAAAAAATTACTTTTATTTAATTTTATTTTTTTATTCTGTACATTATTCCGGACTTGTAAAAAAATGTTCCGAGAACTGTACGATTTTTTACCCTCCGGTGGATCTTTGCATAATAGAGGCTTTTATTTGCCTGAGCTTATATATTTATCAAATAAAATTTCTGCTAAAACAAGTTATTTATCCCCAAATAAAAATATATATAAGACGACCTTTCATAAAAAATATGTAGTTTTCTTACTAAACATTTACTCAACTCTTTACAGTATTGACTGAAAATCATATTTTTACATTTTCTACTTATTTTTCAAATTTAAAAAAAAATTTAAGGTAAGTAAGTTAAACTTTACATAATTATTAACTAAAACTCAGATAGTAAGCATTGATACCTTTATATTATTCATTTATTCTTTGAATGAGGAAGAGAACAATTTAAAAAATTAGCGAGATAAGCAGAATCTTTGTGGCGGGAAAGTTTTGCGCATCCTTTTCTATGGAGAAAAGGAATGAAGGAAAGAAAGAGAAGGAAAAAGAGAGGAAGGGAAAAGGAAATAACTATAGAGGACCAGCCGAGGAATCGAGTTAAGGATATGTCCTTCCTTGGGAGGAAATTCCTTTCCGGGTGACTTTTACCCTCGGAATTTTCTCTGTCGGTGACTTTCTCGATTAGGGCAAAGAGACCATCCTACATTTGCAATTAACGAAACCGCTAGTAAAGATTGTATAAACTGTAGATGTGTGGTTGAAATCGCTTACCAAAGAAGAATGTAGGACGAGTGGGTTACGTAAATATACTACTTTCGCAGTACATTATATGTTAAAATAATAATTATTAATTTCCGCTTAATTAAGCCTTGCATTAAAGTAATTATGTAATGTTTAATTTATCATAACTTTGCACCATTTCCCGCACGGTAAACCGTTTACGATAATGGGGAGATTTTAACCTTAGATCGCTGCAAGAAGAAATTATTCTTTAGGAAATTGCGATTAAAATGGTTTTCGTTCCGCGGAAGAGACATTTTTTTATAAATGAATTGCATACAATTCTTTCAAAATACAGTCAATGAAAATATGTTTTTTTTAAATTAATGTAAATTGTCCAAATATTTACAATTTATTCGAATAAAAAATTTTTTATTCATTTTATGTGAATTAATAAACCTAATAAATAAACCCAAAAACTTTTTGATTTTTTAAAATATTACTTACATTTGTATATAGTGTATCTGCATGATCAAAATATCCAAAATGCATACCTATAACAAAAACATATGATTCGTGAAAAAATAAAACTTCAATTTTATACATTTTTAAAAATCACATACGATTACTACTATATAGATAGTTAAAAAAAACTAACAATTATATTCTATAATTTTTTCCTCTAAAAATGATCCAAAGCTATAAAATAACTATTTATATAATAGACGATAATACTTTTATTTATTTACTATCATATTTTACAAAAAGAAATTAGAATTAAAATAAATGTTCAGACATTATAAATATTTTAAAATTTCCGCATAATTGTTATTCCAAATGACTTATTTTTGCAAGTATAAAGCATACTTTTTAGTTACACTAAAAAAATACTCGCAATCGCACGAATTATCCGCTAACAATCGAAGATAACCATTCATTTTTATGACTTGATGCAAACGACAGTCCTTCTACCAGTACAGAAACCTTTTTTTTGTTAGCCATATCTCCTCGATTTTTGAGTATTCACTAGAATAATAAAAGTGGCTACGAATCAGCACGCGACTCGACATGGTCGGAAACGAACAATTGGTCGTAGCGAACGGTTAGTGCGGAATACGCGTAGGTAACGAGAGAGTGAGATAGAGCGAGGGTCGTCGCGCTCAGCAATTTGCGAATTAATTTCCCTTAACTCATCGAGCGAATAGAGCGGCTACCCGGAGATTGCATTGCGGTGTGGCGACGAAAGAGCACTTTAAAAGAGCGCTTACGATGCATCAAGTGAACAAGTTATTGATACATTCAATCATCGTTTAACGTAGTTCTTTCTAATTGCAATAACGGACATGAATAATAAGTTTTCAATGATGCTATATTTATGAGTTGTTTGTATATTAATATTCTAGTAATTCATACAATACTTATTTAAGTGTGCGACATATTTGCTACAAATTGTGAAATTTTTGTTAGACATGTCTTATTTTCAATAAATGAATGATAAGTGAGTGAGCGAATGGCTAATTACACGCTCTTTCTGTCGCACCGGCACAATTGAGTATCGTGCCGTCTATTGCGTGTGTGTCCAGCTAACTCTTACCTCTGTGTGCGGTTGCCCTTGTTGTGCACACATACCTCGGTGGCGTGTGGGTCCTTCTCGGCGCCACACACAAACTTACGCCGAGTCCCGGCTTCACTTATTTATTGGAGAGGAAAAAAATAGCATGCAAATAAAGATTCGCGGATTCAATCATAATTGATCATCGAGCTAGTTTCGCTCGAATCTGACTTTATTTAAAACAAACTTTAGAATATAATTTCTCGGTTACATCCGACTTCGCGATCTTGTCGCACTTCTATTCTCAAAGATTTTCGCTTCGCACTTCTCAGGCTTTAAATCTGTTAGTCGCGCTCGACTTCTACGCTCGGTACAATTGCGATATTCATTTCTACCTGGTAGCGCTTCGGTATAGGACACGCTCGTCGCCGTTCGCTAGATGTCCGCCTTGCTGTGCGGAACTCGCTGTGGCCTCGCAATCGCCGTCTCCACCTCACACGCGTTGCGTTGGTTGTCGGAGTCGGTCCAGGGTCGCTTTCCTTCCAGCTCGCGATGCTATCGTCCGATCTCTGTGCGTGCGCGACAAAGCCCTTGCTTTCGGCCTGTGGTGCCGTCGCGACTCAACCTTCTCGGATGTTAGACTAGGCGAGAGGGTTTGACTCTTCAAAATTTTTACCTACTTCTCTTACGCTCCCCTGTCTAATTGTTCGCGTCGCGCTCTGCCCTTCCGAGAATTACATGTCGCGCGTGTTTAGATACTCTAGCTTCTTGTCGTGCGAGCCTCGGCAATACTAACGTCTTGTCGACCACAAATTTTAATTTTAAAAGTTAAAATTTCAAAAATTGTTTGTGCGTGGCAAAACGCCACGTCACAAGTGTTTTAACCGTCTGATAAGAAATATAAAATTTTTTGTTTAAAGTAAATATGAGCATTATCTATATTCTTTAGTAACTAAAGTAAATATGAGCAACTAAAGTAATTATATATAAGCGAGTAGAAATTAAAGTAAATATGAGCATTATCTATATTCTTTAGTAACGTTTAAAATATTAAACTTAATAAAAATTTTTATCAAATTGCCAATATCTAATTATAAAAGTTCTGCATATCATATGCACTTAGTCCCTGTGAAACAGAAATAATTTACGCGCACGAGATACGTTTTAATCAATGTTCTGAAACTTTTCTTAAGTCAATAATGCTTCAGGTGGAAGCTCATCACGGATGCAGAATCAATTAGTCCCAAACAGCCCTCAGGCATTTTCGTTCACTCATACCATCTATATATTTACTATGTCATGCCTCTCGCATTATATATGTAGGATCAAGATTGAATGGAATCATTGTATCGTATCATACTGAAAACACAATTTTAGGCCTTTAAATTTTACGTGTAAAATTAATTATCTAAAGAAATAATCATTTCTTTTCTCAACATTTGCAATATTTTAAAAACAACAAAAGCTGACTTCTTAATGAGAAAATGTCCTACCGCAACCAGTTTACGTCGAAACCAGAATAAATCCAATCAGCCCGGCACGACATGCTCCAGACGCTCAGAACGTATAAAATGACGGAGCTCGCGTGGAAATCTTACTCGCGCGTAAGACTAGTCAGTGTTAAGTTCACATGAGCCGGGACTTACCAGCGGAGAATGCGTAACGGCGCGTAAATTAAGAGCGCGTACACGCCGACAGAGACGGCAGCGGCTTTATCGAGCTCCGTTTTCTCACGACCCAGTGACTGAGTGCCGAGGTAGAGCCCGCTCCAGGAGAACGAACGATCGTACCGAACTCCTAAAGTAGCCGTATTGCGCCAGCAGAATGTGGAAGTTTATGGTTCTATTATGGTTATTAGACATGCCCGAGGGATTTTATGTTTTATGATGAGGCTAAGGACCAATGGGTTTCACGTTTTTTGGAGGAAATAAGTTGAAACAATGTAAATTTTATTAATTTTTCAAAGTGCAAATATGTTCTCTTTGGGGATATCTAAAGCTAAATTTGATTAACTTACTTTATGTTTGACTGAAATTTAAGTACATATATAATCTAATAATACAGTCTGTATTTTATTTGTACATTACATACTAATTTTTATTATTATTTATTTATTAAAATAAAGTTTCATAATATTTATAAATTTAAAACGAACTAAAAGTTTAAAAATTTCGAATTCTACTTTGAAACGAAATTTTATTTTTTTTCACAGAGTAAGTTCTGTTTTGATTTATTTTTATTGATGGTTGTAAAAAAGTTTCCAACTGCTTTAATACCAGTGATTCTATGATCATAAAACAGTAGGCTGAGCTTTTAGTATAGGCTGCATGAAACAGTATTTCCGTAATAGAAGATAGGATGAAGAAAAATTTTTGCTGAAGTAACTTACAGCTTATAGGATAAAGAGATCAAGACTTTCTTTTCACTTGCAAACTACCAAAAATTGCAGTGTAATATTTTTCAAGAGTTTTATTGACGTTATAACTTTTTTTATAAAAAGTTGGTATGCTTTGAAATTGTAACTTTCACGAAATCTTTTGAAGATAAAACATACCTGTAAGCACCGTCAATAGAGCGTTTCAAATGCATTGCTATACATTTTATTTATTAAATTACGTAAAAGCATTAAATATAGCCTTCTACAGAAAACTTTAAAAAACATTTTCCTTCAATATGACAACTGCTTGAGTATATTTAAAAAAACTGACTATTAAATTTAACATTGTTAAAAATGTAAATGCAAACAATTGTTCAACTGAGATGTAAATGAACTCTATGAAACAGTCAATTTATTCTCTAATACATAAACTCTCGCCGAAATCACTTTCCGTTGAAGCCACAATCACGTTTAGTACCCTGATTACGAAAGTTTCAAAGTAAATTAATTGCTGAAGCGTTATTGCTTCTTTACTAAAAAGGAGAAAGTAAGACTTCTTCAAGTTTGTACCTTACTTGCTACAAATTATTCCCAAAGCTCCTTTTGTCCTCTAATCTTGTACATGTTTCCATTGTTCATATTATATTTACGTTCTCTTCTTCATTAATTTATTATTTCACAAAAAATTTTATTCATTCTATCCGAATAAATAGTTATTAAATAAATATCTTCTTATAAAATATACATTTTATTTCAAGACTGAAGATAATTAATTTGAAAGATTACTAGATCACGAAAAATAAAATACATTTTACGATCTTTTGCCAAAAATACACATTTTACAATTCTGATTTTCTTAGTATTATTATTACTCTGCGTGCAAACGCACGTCTCATTACTCACAAGTTAGTAGAAAATTCACCAAAAATATATGTAAATTTAATTAAAAGAGCAGAAACTTCATTTCTGCTCACAGTATTAAGTAGTTTCTACTGTAAGAATTTTTTTAATTACAAAACTAACAAATATGTTTGCAGCCCATCTTCCTCATTTGATTTTTATACCCCGCGTTCTCTCGCCCCCCTTTCATAATCTCACATATTTTCTCCTCCCCGTACTCATCCTCCGCAGACATCTCGACGCCTTTCACCATTTCCTCACGTTCCTTTGTCTTCCACTTTAATTTTCGTAAGCTTTTCCCGTCGAAGCGGCTCGGACTCGTGAAAAAAAAAAAAAAAGTTCCTCGGTCGAGGCTGATTCGGTTAAAAAGTCACGAACGCTCGCCTCGCCTACGCCGTAGGAGAGGAGAACGGAAATTAAAACCGCCGCGAGGAAATGAAGATGGCGGACGAATTAACGGCTGCGCGCTCGTAAACATTTCTGCAGAATTCCTGCGTACAGTGCAGGTTGCGGCGTGCGCGCGCGCGCCGCGGGAGAGGAAAGGAAGCGAGGAAAAAAATAGCCGTGGAACTTTTCGAATATCTTTTTCTTCCGAGAGGAGTTGCGCCGCCGCTGCGTGTTTAATTTTCGTCCCGAACGAATTGCCGGTTCGTCTCGTAATAACGCGAAGAGCGTTTGAGTATTGAGGATATTAGAGGACTTTGGAACTTCTTTCTCCCCTAGACTTTGATAACTGAGATTTACGCGGAAAAAGATGAGCATCGCCGCCACTTATTAGCTCGTGAGTTTTACTTAATTAATGCTGGAAGTTTGCTGAGGAACTAATTTCCAAGATTTGATCAAATATGTAAGAAGATGACTTTTGTAATATTCATTTCGACTTTCATTTCACCACTTTTTAAAAAAAACTATCAAGTTATGGTAAAATCTAAGTCGAGAAAAACGCCTACGCAGGGCTCATTATAAGCTCCAATAATTCAGTTTTATATTTTCATTTTGATCAAGTTCGGTAATATAATGGCGTTTATTTATACCTTATTAGACATTACTATTTTATTATTAATGATAATATGTTTTTATTTAATAGTTCTTTATATTAAAATACAAATTACTTTTTAATATTTTTTATAACGTGTGCCCTTTTAAAGCGAACAGAAAGGATAGAATTTAATAATAGCCGAGGATCTTAAAAGTCTAGAGCAAATTATATAAAAATGAAGTCGTGCACCGAATGAAAAGGACAAGTGACCGGATAAAAACTACTTGTACACTCAAGAGAGAGAGAGAGAGAGAGAGAGCAAGAAATATCAAGAAGTAGATAAAAAGTGGTGCGCGAAAGGAAACACAATGCAATACGGCAATAGGCGAGCGCTCACGCTCGATAAATGAACCACGTGATGAGAAAGGATCCTTAAGGGTCACAGAAAAAGGCGAGACTGCAAGAGCAGAAATGAGGAAACAGTCAACGAGCGCCTGCAGGAAGGATCGACTTATTTACTTTCGCACTTCTACACCAATGTTCCAGTAATTATTTTTTTATCTTAAATTTAATAACGACGTAACGACTTCAGAGAGCAGCTTTGCCTCATTGAGCAATAGTTTTACCAATTAGAGTGCTGACAGGTTAAATTTTATTCGTCGAAAAAAAAAAATAAAAATTCTTTAATTACCGTATCGATTTCAGTTAACTAATTAGCGAAAAGTAACTTTAAAGAGAGACGAGATGATTATTCTTTGTTATTTAAGTATATCGGAACCATGAAGGATTTCCGATCAATTATTTGCTTTTATAATTAAAGTTGAATACGTTTTAAATTTTCCGTTTTAAAAGCCTCTTCGAAGAAAAGTGTACTAAACTTATCAGCATGTACAAATATTAACTTAGGCAGAATTAAAAAGTTATAAATTTTTGACCCATAAACCCTAAATTTAATTCCTTAAGCCATAAATATTAAACCTTTAAACCCTTACACTAAAATACTCAAACTCTAAACTTTAAAATCCGAAACCCTTCAACCCTTCAGTTTTTTAAATCCGCAAGCCCTTAATTGCTAAACCTTTAAATCCTTACCCCTAAATTCAAAACCCTTAAAATCTAAATGTTTAACCCTCAAACCTTTAAATCTTAAGACTTTGAATCCGTAGCTCATAAATCTTAAAAAATAAACATGAAAGCTTCGACATCTTAATACTTAACCTTCAATCTTCAATCCTTGACTCCTAAATTTATAAAAGTTTAACCCCTTACACTTAATTTAATTTAAAAATTTTTAAGCATTACACACATTTATGTCATGTTACAGTCATATTATTAATTTATGTAAACCATGGAACGCATATTATACCCCATATTATCTCCCTCCTAAATTTCATCATTCCCCTTCCCTTTTTTTCATCGGACCCCATTGCCGTTTAACAAAAAAAAAAAAAAAAAATACAGGTTTAGGATTTATAGGTTTGGAATTTAAATGGTTAGGGTTTAAGGATTTAAGTGTTAAGCTTTTAAGAGTTTTGGGATTAGAATTTATGGGCTGAGGATTTTAGGGCTTATTCCCCTCATACTTCCCCAAACTTCCCCATCACCGTTTATCGGGTGATGACTGTCGTTTTCATCAAGTTGTTACGCCTACCTTTCCTATATGCACTATATTTTTAATGTTACATTGAATTTTATCACATAAAGATCAAAGTAATAAGTAAAAAAAACATTAGAAAAGTTCGTTTTCTACTTTTTATTAAGAGAGTTCATACTGATAATGTAAATTAAAAAAAAATGCAATTAGCGAATGAATAAAGAAAACATAAATCGCACAAAGACATTAGTATGTTACAAATGTATTGTACTATCCACATCTTAATTCTGTTTCATTTGAATTTATATAGTAAATCGTTCTTTTTGCTGATTTCAGCTTTCTATACAAATCCAATTTAAAAGTAGCTTCAGCAATCAATTTGTAGCTTTGTAATTTCCAATTTCGATGCGGACCTCCAGCATAATAGATTTGCAAGCGCAGCCAAAAAATTTATTCTCAAACGCCGCTTCTTATTCTCTTCGCTTTCTCGTTTCGTGACTCGTTAAAGCTTCGGCGACATATTTACTAAATAAATATCTAACGAGCACCTAGGCCACGTACGGGGGCGCGACGTGAGAGCGGAATTTCTTACATGTATATATACGTATCTTTGGGTATGTCTCGGTCGTCCTGCCACGCTGCCATCTACATCGTTTACTCCCGACCTCTTACCGCATTTCTTTCTCCTCGCAGTAAAAGAAAGAGAGCTCCCGTTATTCTTATTACCCGTCGTGCGCCCAGTGTAAATTCGCCGTTCATTCCGCTATAAGGAGCGAATACAATGCTTTTATGGGACCACGAACTCTCGCTCCGATGTAATTATTGTTATTATGACACGCGCCAAGGTTCACTCTCTATACTTTCTGCTGCTCTTTGTGCCTTGATAAGTTAGGATAAAGTGAAGTTTTACTCGAATTTCACCGTTAAGTGGCGGGGGATATTTTGGTCGAGATAGTATTGAGTAAGATTGTATCCATGCAAATGCACGACTTTGCGGATACGGAGAGCGCGTAGTTTTGGAATTTGAAAGAATGTATATGCTGCTCTTGCAAACTTGAAAAATAAGATGCAAATACAGACCGCCTTAAGCAGTACATTTCAACTTCTTTCAAATATGTTTAGATGTTAATATTTTCTTTTTTGATCAATTTTGATTTTACGTTAATAAATTAACTAGCATTAACTTACATGAAGAATTATTGTGATTTATAAATTTGCATTACAAATATATCGATTTTTAATTGTTTATTTTAATGCATAATATGTAATTCTTAAATAAAATTGCTTTCTTGCAGTGTGATTAAAATTTCAGACATTGTGAACAAGAAGATTAGATAAGAGATAGAGATAAGAGATAGATAGATTTTGAGGCGAAAATATATTTAAAATATTTAATTCAAGACAAGACTTTATATTAAAGAAAAATCGATTATAATGTGATTTTTTTTTTGCTGCTGGTTATTTTCAACGGTTATATACAGATTTTTAATGTATTATCAATTCAGGGCAATAATCTGAGAAAACGAATAAATTAATCGAAATAATTAAAATTGCATATATCTGCAATTTCTTACATTAATTCGATCCGTAAATATGATTCTTATTATTTAGTATCTTGACGCAAATTGACAGTCTTAATCTATTTTCTTCTATCTCTTTGAACGTCATCACGCTTGCATGACGTCCATTCCTATGAACATATTCGTAACCTGTTCTTTTTACTGTCTTAATATGCACAGCCACTTCGTCATGTAATTTAATATACTTGTATACATTATCGTCGTTGGGAGAATACATTGTATCCCCTACTAGCGATTTTCATCCCAGCGTAAACGAAAACCGGCTTTATCGATTATCTGCAAAATCGACTAAAAGCGCCAACGTTGCAGCAGTTTGCCCATCTTACTTTTACTATGTACTTTTTTCGAACCCGACACTGTTGCCGCCGTCGTCAGCAGGAACGTCCTCGAACATTATTCGCCCGTCCCATCTGCATTTCCGCGCGGCGCGATTTATCTGTTTACGCCGAACAAAGTTGCCTCTCTCGCGCGTCGCGCGAGAGAAGCAAAAGCTGCACCGTGTGCCTATCCAGAGGAGAACCAGTTCTCCGGGCGCAGCGACGAGCCGGAGAGAAAAAAAATTATCACTTCTCATATATACGCGGACTGCAGAATGCGAACGGCGGCGCTCGTTTTTCAAAACGTGTCCGTCGCCTTTGAGAATGTAAGTGCTTCTCTCTCTCTCTCTCTACGCTGCGAAGTAAAAAGTTCCTCGGCACTCGTCGTGTCGGGTTATTATGTGGCCGCGAGAACAATAATTGCACGGCTGAATATTTTCGTTTCAATCTTCTTTATACGTCGTTTTTACGTAATTGCCAACGAGCTGCGAGATATATATAATGTAATTGCAGCGGGATCCTGGAAGACTTTTATCGTTCATAAATAAAATATTTTATCTGCTTGCGTCGCGAGTCGTTTAATCGGTGAAACTAGAAATATTATTGCTTTTACCTAGTTTGATGTCGAAGAAGTAGAAAATATATAGATCAATAAAGTAGAAGAGAGTTGCTCGTAATGGATTCGCGAGTTCTAAAAGTAAATCATTCCTTCAGATAATTTTACGTTTAGATCATTTGACTTGAAGAGATCGTTAGCTTTAATTTCACTTTCATCAAATCAAAAAGTTAAGTACAATATGATGGTAGATGTCAATTTCAGATTTTCTGAGAAAAAAACTATTTATTAATAAGAAAAGGGGCCAACAAGATCAGCTGTTTTCCAAATCGGACGAATTCCAGCAATAGTTCATCGGAAAGGAAATTGAGATAAAAATACAGATTTTTGCCAGAGATTTTGGCAGTAATATATATATATATATATATAGAGATAGAGATAGAGAGAGAATATTAGAAGAACAGAAATACCTGCGGCACTTATCCTCGATGCTCTCAAGAATAGTCGCATCGGCCCGGCAATCGGATTAAAGATATTACTGCTGTAGAAGCGCAGACCCAAGTAAAAGCCGATAAGAGTGATGATGATTAGCGGGAAGTTCCCAGTCAGCCTTCCCTTCGAGGACTCTCGCCGCTCCGCCAGCTTGATCCACACGATGAATCGAACCTCGACATCGAGAGACCGCTGTAATTAAATAAAGGACCGCCGCCTTGCTTGATCCCCCCTCTCCCATCCGTCCAATCCCGCCGATATTCCTCGTGTCTACGTACGTACGAACGTTTATGCCCGAACACCTTTAAAGGGTACAATGGGTGGCCTGGTTGGAGTGACCAGGCAGTTGCCCCTTATCAGCAGTTGACAGGGACTCGTGTCGTTCGCAGCTTCGAACGATGGAAAGAGCGAATTTTCTGAATACGATTTCGAGCGCACAATGGCTTAGCTCTCGGGGAGGGTGGATGCTACTGCTTCTGATCGCTCAATTGTTTTCCGGATACGAGAGAGTATTGTCAGCTGCTAAGATCACCGAGGTGCTACACCAGTAGTTTGTTTAACAGAGAAATTGAATTTGAAAGCTTTTTCACCTATCTTTACCTATCGTTTTTTAGAATATCAGTAATTGAAAATCAGCAGGTTTTAAATATTACGAAGGAATTCTTGTTAAATGATATTTTACATTTCAATATACTATTTTACTGATGTCTTTTCAGAGTTTTGTATATTTATTTGAATAAAATTGCAAATTGAATATTTATATAAAATATTCGTGTATACGCCTTATGTAAATGCACTGACCAAAACAAAAAAAAAAAAAGAAAAATCATGAAAGTAAAGAAATCAAAATAACGGAGAATAAAGATTTTATAAAAACTCGATGAATATAAATTCGGTATACTTTTCTTCCGCGTGATTAAATATTGAGGCTGAAGAACCGAGAGGAAAGAACCGTTTTCCCACGCATATTTCACAAGCACTTTCGCGAGCGCAAGTATACGCTAGGTAAGTATCTTTGGACCACTGCTACTGCAGGAACGCCCCCTTGACTTGACGGAAAGGGGCTTCTCAATGTACTTTCGTTTATAAATTTGTCTTAAAATTAATAATGAACCTATTAAATGTCGAACTTACAGCCTTAAATAAAATATTATTTTGTAAAATATATTTGCCGTTACGTATTGCCAGATCAAATTTTCATGGCAATCCCGAAACTGAAAATTTTCGCCGCAAAAAATAACGCTGCCCGGCCCTACCTCGTACATTACACGATACACCTTCGCGACTCCTCTCGCCGTTCCGCGCCCACATCTTCCTTTTTATAAATTCCTTTTTTTTTTTTCATAATCTCACCACTTTCCGGAGCTTGTTTCTTCCTTCCCCGTGTACCCAGGAGGATCGCGCAAAACGGAATGGAGCTGGAGTGCCGCGAAAGCGAGAGTAAAAAAAGCGTGGCGCAGAGGGAGAGAAGACTCCGTCGACTCGGAGGACGAAAAAGAGATAAGGACCAGGTCGAGGAGAGAGAGAGGATTTCAATGAAAATCGAACGAGGTAACGGGGATCCGGATAACGAGGAGCAGAGCTCTTCCCACGGGACTGAAATTGCCAAGATGGCAGCATGCGCGAGCGCCTGCTTTCTCGGCTAGTATATATATCGAGGGATAGGTAAACGCACCTTTTCCCATTCGATTCTTCCCCAAGGAAAGCTTTCCAGACGGCACGCGATTATACCGAGATCCAAATAAAAGCTATCTCTCTTCCGAGCTCCCAGGACCGGGCTAAAGGTGTATAAAGAGCGCGAAGCTCATTTCCCGCTGGCTGCTGCCGAAGGTACTGCCAGTCGGGGAAAGGAGAGAGAGAGATATTTCGGTTTTTACCTGCGAGGGTGGAAAGCCCTCCTGCGGGGAGGAAGCGAGAGGAAAGGCGCGCTTGCACTTTTGACGAAAGTTTTAAATTCGCATTTTTCGACTCGTCGCTCAGAGCTCTCTTTTCGTACCTTAAGAGCTGTCGGAACTATTTCTATGTAAATATGGCGCGGGAAAAGTGCATGTTAAAGACGGGATTACACTTAGAGAAAAGTGTCGCTGTTCCGCTCAAATGAATTTTACTGTGGTATAAAACTTATTGTAATAAAAAAAACTATTACAATAGCTGATACAATAACGACTACGTAGTTCTCAAAAATAACACTATCAATTGCGATGTGTATCCATATAGTTGATGTACGTAGCACTCTCAAAATTACTCCAAGCTTCCAATAGACCATTTTTTTTGAAAGATATTTTAAACATCTTAATTTTAACCATTCTAATAATTTGGAAATTGACATTATTATTAAAATAAATTGTTATTACATTACTTAAACTATCCAAATATGACAATATCGAAGCCATTGATAAACATAAGCCACTCAAACATATAGTACCATGAAATACCGAGAGTAGTTCCAGACAGCGTTGTCATAAACTCATCACGTAATGGAAGTTAAATTACTAATTGTTCTAGATAGGACAGACCAAATGATAATATCTTAGGCACGCGCAGCTTTGCATGTCAATTGGAGTGCAATCAATTTCATTTGCGGTTAAAGATTGAAATCTCTCCAATTATTATATATAACACTACTCAATTATTTCATAAAAATTCAAGATTTTAAATTAGCAGAATCCAATCTGTTATTTAATCTTTTTAAAGTTTTTCCTTGTTGTTATGTAAATTTTGCCCCTTGCATTATACATTTGAGTGTTTTTCAGATATTTAATGGAAATTGCGGAAACTGGTATGCCAGAATAATAACCACTTGTCCTACGGGGATTCGCCTTTCTTCATGACAATGTGCATGCAAGTATTCAAACTATTTTCATCAGGCCTTTGGCGAAAACTGTCCGGTAGACGCACAGTGCACCCTTTATATATATTCACCCTTCCAAATTCTAAGGCTTAATATTGCCGCTTAGCTTCCACGCTGACAAAAGCTACAGAATCACTATTATTTAATTAAGTTTACAATTTCGGAAGGGTACTTTATTATTTAATGTGATAATTACATTTTATTTTTCGCAATTTCAGGAAAACTACAGATAAACTTACACTGACACAAAACTTTCATGCATACAGGTATATCACGTGTACATGAAGCGGAAAATTTAAAACATAATATATCTATATATTTTGATGAATTTTTCCTACAAATCCTACTACATGAAATGTTTTAAAAACATTTTTGAATTTTATTGACAATAATGTCTATAAAAATTTGAAATCAAAAAGAACTCGTAGATTAAAGACTGTATGTTTAAAAAAAACTAAAGTAATTTGCTTGAAAAGATATGGAGCTATCTCCCAGCGCGTAAAATTTTGTGTTTTGAAAAAAACGCGTTTAAAGTTTTCGAAGTAATTACCGTAGCTAGCACAAAAACGCTTTTAAAATTCAAAATTAAATCTAGCGAACTTCCAATTTTAGCTTTAAAAATTTTAGAGATATTTTTCGCGGAAAGTATAATGAATTTCGAAAAGAAAAAAAATTGATTTTTTTTTTTTTTGAAGTTTTTGTATTTTTTTGCCTTTTTCCCTTAAATATAAATACAAATAATTATAATTTAACATAAAAAGAATATAATTCATGCAAACAAGTTACGTGTTGAATATTTTTGCAGCAAAGAGGTAGAAGTTAAAATTTTCTGGATGAAGTAGAAACCATTCCGCGACAGAGAATCCGACAATTGTTACGTTGAGAGGTCCCGTGGAAAGCTCCTTCGCCAGATTTTCAAGGATAACTCTGAAGAGGAGAACGAACTTATATTCACTATTAGACTGTCGAAAAAGAAAGCACGAGAAAACGATAAGAAAGAGTCGAGAGGTTACTGAGACAGTAAGAGGTAGACAGAGGGAAAGAGAGAGAGAGAGAGAGAGAGAGAGAAAGAGCAAGCATCAGGCAGTCAGAATAGCCGAGAAAAAGAGTAAAAGTACGCGGGTTGGGGCAGCGTATTAAAATTCAAATACCGCGGCTGTCACAGTAGAGAGGGAAAGCAAGAAAGGTGGGAAGAGTCGTAGTCTCCTTGTCTTCTCCTCGAGGCAGAAGAGGTCCAATATGAATACATTATGGCGTGTCTGCAGCGAGTCCTAGACCGGTAATGCCTTCTATTAGAATCATGCCGTCGCATTTTAATACGGAAGCGGCACGTTGTCACGGCCGGAAAAGCCCGTCGGACTCTCGAGACCTGTTTATGCGCCTGCCTTCTTTCCCCGTCGATAACAGGCGAGAAATACGGCGGCGGCGGCGAGAAAGGGAATTTTCCGAATTAAAATGGAGGTGCGACTCAAACGAGGTGTAAACTGCTGGCGCGGCAAATACGTTTAATGAAAGGGAACGTCAGGTGGTTGTTAGCAAACAAGTTTTTACCCGGGATACTACGGACGCGACGCTGATTATAGATATACATTGGCTTGTAATTACAGTGACACTTTTACTTATTTTTCACCGTTAACTTGGGATCTCATTAAACGCGGACTGTAATTTTTCCTAGTAAACTTTGCTTGCGGAAATGCATAAAAGCAGTGATTTCATTTCTTAGCATTTATTACGCAAGGTAAATACCAATGGCATCTCCTGCGTCTTAAGAATAGTCCCTGTGCCATTAACAGTCTGATAACCACGCTCTTATTATATTAACACGTCCAGTAACTATTGAAGCGTACATGTATTAGGAATATTTTTGAAATTTTCAGCCATTGGTACATTGATTTTGCGGTCCATAACGTTTTTATGACTGCAAAATATAATTATACAATAATATCTTTATTGCTTATCGCTTTTACCAATTTAATGTAATCTAAGCTTCTAGTTTTTCAAATTCTTGATTGAAACTTTTTGCTAATATCAAAATCCTGCGAGACGTAACACAGCCCATAAGCTAAAGCAAATCTGATGCAGTTTGCATTCCGTTACCCTCGCTGGAGCTTTAAAATTTCAATAGGGTGTTGATCGAATTCACCGCTGAATTTTCCGTGCATCGTTATGCGGAAACGTCTCGAAACATCGAAAAAAGAAGCGAACGGAATTCCAAAGCTCGCCTCCGCAAACATTTGCATTTTCGTTCGCTCTCTTTACCGATGCGCGCAATCAGCCTCGTCTTCTGCACTTGCAAGGTGTGCGCAATGACGCCGCATAGCCTACAAAGTGTAGGTTAGAGCAAGAGAGAAAAGTAGGGAGGAAAGAAGACAGAGAGAGAGAGAGAGAGAGAGCGATACGTGTTGCCAGATAAAACCCAGAGAAGAGGGAGAGGCGCTTGACTACCGGATTCAAATACCATCGTGCATACAGGGGTTCGTATGTATCCAGCGGGTGCAGAGATAAAGCCGCCTCGTTTCGCTTATCACGCCTCGAAATCGCCGGTGTGTAACCTCTTTCCCTTGCTTTCTCTCAATGCTTGCCGTCCTCCTTTCTTCCTCCCTCCTCCCAACGCATACAAGTCCGTGGGACAAGTCCACGTACAATGTACCGCCTTTTCAGCCCGAACGCCCGATGAGGGTTAAAGAGACAGAGATAGAGATGGGTAAAGAGAGAGATAGAGAGGGAGCGAGTTTTCTACTTGTAATTCGTGAAATCGTGGTCATAAGGGTGCCCGTTACACTTGCATATATATGCGCAACTAACGCTTGTGATATTCCAGGTAGCTCGAGTATGGAATAATAGTAAGGTCACTCTTGTGAAACTAAGGGAAATGATAAAAGCTATAATTTTTAAGCTTTGTTTTGCCCTGCATTACTTGCGGAATTTCAAATAAGGTAAAATAAAAAAATTGCTTTTTTTTCTACGCCCCTTAATCAAGGAACTTTATCTGTATTTTTTATTTTATTCAATATCCGTAGTAGCTGTCTTCGAATCTGTTACCATCGTGCAATATTTATGGCACTAAAAGATTATCTACATAATTAATAAAATAAGCAACAAGTACCAATTCTAAATGTATAATAGCTCCAGTATTTAAAAACCATCACAAATTATTTGCTATAAAGGAATTCGGTGTTTACTCGATTTAAAATGCTATTAAATTTAAAAAACGCTATTATCGTACGAGAAATAGGGAAACTAAATTTCGTATTCATTTGCTAAACTAACTCGATTTTTCTTCTCTTGATAGTAACAACTTCGTTGAGACAACATGAGGATACGATTCCGCAGGGAAATTATATTGTGCAAAAAGAGGATCTTTATAGTACGTTTCAACTTAATTTTCCTTTATTATCTGCACTTATTTAAAACGTTCTTATTTGCTGTTCACCAAATAATATTGCGCGGTACTAATACTTAGTTTTTTTATTTCCAAGTTTAGTTTTTATGTATTTATTGAAGTACATGCGTGTGAAATGAAAAAAAAAAATTATTTTTCATATGCCACCTGTTTTATAGACCTATAATTAGATATAGATTTAGACAGGATCATTTTATATCTTTATGAAATATAATAATACAGAAAAATTTTTAAAGCTTTTTTCGATGCGTAGGTGCGTAAAATTAGTTTTTACGCACTGTTTTGGGGGTGTAAAATGCGATTTTATGCCCTTCTACAAAACAAAGTAAAATCGAATTTTTTGTCTAGTAAGAGTATAATACGCGATTTTACGCCTCCGAAAAACAGAAAGTAAAAACGACTCTACATTAACCTCTTCTGACCGGCGCCATGAATGCACAAATAAAAAAAAATTTTTTCGTGGATCTATTATTCTTTTGCCCTAAAAATTTAAAATATACAGACATATATCCCTAGTGTATATATTTTCTTATATAAATGCGTGTCCACATATGTGAACACTAGTACTATTAGGAATGAAAAATTGCGTGGAAGTCGTTTATATATTCAAAAAATAATTCACTACCAACCTCAATCCCTTTTATCCCACAGGTTAATCAATCGAGTTACTAAAGAAATATTCCACAATAAATATTTTTTATAGCACTTTTAATTTAATAACGGTCGCGATAGATTTTGCTTTCTTTCGACTACAATTATAATACGCAAAAATTAATTTTTAATTAAATAACGTGATTGCTTCTGGTATAGAATTTTATTCAAAGTAGTTAATGCCACCGGCGATTTAATAAAAAAAAATTAGGGCACGTCACAATTGTAAAGTCAATATTTGTCCACATACGTGGACGTCGGTCAGAAAAGGTTAAGTCACTGGAGGTCGAGGAGAAGTGCGTGAACGACTAGTCACGACTAAGGTCACGCCATTATTCGTAATAAAAGATATAAAATTGAAATTTTTTCTTTAAATTGAAAAAAAAATTTACTTGTCTTGAAGTTTACGAAACAAAACTCGAATAGCAGGTCGACGCATAAGTTTCAAACAATCTTCCTCATCATCCTGCTCTACCGTTCGCATCATAAACATAAGCAGGGCTCTGAATCGCGTCCCAATTTGTGTTTACGCATTATAGTTTGCGAGATCGAATAGAGAGAGCACGAGAGGGAAAGAGGGGAATGTTAGCGGTGGTGGAGGGGGGAGAAAGAGAGATGTAGAGGACGCATTGATGTACGATTGTAATGCGTATATTTGATCGCATTATTGAAGAGCGTCGGGGCTTGACCGGCACGTTGAGTGATCGGCGGATCGACGTGCACTTGTTTGAAACGGGATTCATAGACTGACGCGCTACATTCAGCTATTTTCTATTGTTGTTAATGTAATGAATAGAGCTTAAAGAACAAACAATCACTCAATAGTTAAATCCTCACCGGTCGATTAATCTTATTTTTCAATTAATTGCTGCATAATTGACTGATTTAAGCATAACAAAGCGAAGCTTGGCTTCTGCAAATTTTTTGAAGCTTTTGTACGATAAATCATAGCCGCTTTATTCTACTTAAAATCGATACGAAGATACATATCTATTATTGTTTTAGTGACTTGTCAATATCTATCCCTTTACAGATTTAGAATAAAATTATATGTGTGCATGTGTAAGGACGCTTTCACCGATAGTTTTTCGAGTATTTTATAAAAATAAAAAGTGTTTTAAGTGTTTTAATCCGTATATACGTAAATACGGAAGAAGTTCGAATACGGTAAAATTTCGCGAAAACCATGAGTCTTAGAGAAAAATATCAAAGACAAAAGTTTAGAATTTCTCCTTAGCTATCTGATGATCATTAATTTGACCTTCATTCCAATTCCCAATTCCATAATGTTGAAGTTATTTGTAAAGTAAGAACTCGTGGATAGTGTAGAAATGTATTTATTATAAATGGAAAAAATCGAGTACAAAATAGTGTTCAGATCCACACAAGTTTCCTCACGAGAAGCCCTAGGAGCACGGGCATTTATATTTTTAATTTAAATTTTTAATACAGTAGGCATGGGCTTGTATCCCTTCTGTCGGTACTGCGCATGTGGAATGGTTATTATTATATTTACTTTAACACATACTTTAAAAAATAATATTAGTTTTATTTCAGCAAGCCATTTAATTGGTATTGTTTCGTGCTAATCTGCAATAAGACAATAAAAATATTTTTTTTTTAATTTGTTTGGTTTTATTTTTATTTTTATATATATTAATGCATACTATATATTAATGAGTACTAAAACACTGATTGCTGATGTCGTAATATGAATGACTTTCTGCCAACGTAATAAAAAAATTCTTGCCCAGCGTAGCGAATTAAAAGATTTTAATAGACAGTAATTTTAATTAATTGTGCACATTGCCACAATTACTTGAAAAGAACGGGCAAAAATTGCATCTCCTTTTCTTCCTCGCCTACATTTTCCGCATTACAATACGCTGGTCGGTACGTAGCATATTCGGAAACTTCCCTGGAGCTCAGGCTCGCACAAAGGTATTATTAACTATCCACATACGTATATGTGCTCACCGGCCGGCGTAACCCAAAGTTCTTGCATATCACATGCAGCAGCAGAGGCGCATCAACGAGGCAGAGCAGCAGCAGCAGCAGCAGCAGCAGCAACAACTGCACCTCTACCTTTCCTCGTTCATCCGCAAGCTTTCTCAACAACGGGCACAGCCCCACTTGCGCACACAGACAGGCAGCTGCTCGATATACAACTCGTCCACCTATGAACTTCGAAGGTCTGCGGTTTGGCGAGGAGGCAAAGGGCTGAGGCAAATCGTCGATGACACTGGCCTCTGCGCCGGCCATTATGGCTGCTGACCGACGGGACGAATTTCCAGAGAATCGCAATTGAACCGCTGTAAATTTGTGGCTGCCGGCAGCTAGTCGCGCTCGCGCGGCAATCAAATTAATTGCGACGTAAAACAGCACACGCGCCAATCGGGCGCAGCCCCCGTGCTGAAATCGTTGCCGATATTATGCGTTTCATTGGGTAAATTTGAGAACAAAGGACTGCCAACTCTGTCCTCTGCTATGTGCTGTATGTCCTCTCTTTGATTGTATTTAACCAGTCAAAAATTTCCGATTCTTAATAACACGCTTATAATAGAATTTAACACACTGTTGCTTTCTAAAACTTTTTTTCTAAGCTTTGAGAATAATTGCTAGTCAGTTTTTATTGTTTTTTGAAAATTTTTTTTTCAACTCTCCAACACATTCTCTATAATTAATATTACGTCTGCAATATTTACTAAATTTATAATATTTCAAATCTCTAAAATGGTTAAATATATCTAATATTGGGTTATCCAGAAAGATTTTTCCGATTTTTAAGGAAAAAATTCTATTTTTAATATTTACTCAATACTATTGTGACAGTTCTAATGTAAATATAGTAACATTAAGTTATATAAACTTTCACAATTTATTAATGAATATATTTTAAAGTTTTGTACTAGAAAACGAGAATAATAAGTAAAAGAAGGTAAATGGTATGATAGAAATTAAGATTTTTCATTAATGAACAATTAAATTTAAAAGTATGAACGAAAACGAAAGAAAAAGAAAAAATAGATGATTGAATGAAAGAAATCGTGAGCGAAGGAGAAAGCAAACGCTCATGCTGGAATAAAGGAAGCGTAAGAGATTGCTATGTGCGGTACTTTTCTAACGGCTATTACTCCCGTTAATACGTTATTTTAGCATTAATGCAAGCCGTTCATTAGATTAATTACACTGACCGTACTCTAGTCATGCGCCGCTCGAAGCCTCGTTAAAATTCCTGATCCCCAGGAAATTAGTCCCGCGTTTTAACCCTTTTCCAAGATAATCCTACCCAAGTGATCTATCTCTTTATTTAAATTTTAAAAGACATTAAATGTTTATTATTTCATCAAATATTCATTATAAATACATACAACTTTAACCAAATTTAGTGGAAAGCAATATTAATGAAATAAATTTTTTGCGTTTGAATATATTTTAAGAAACTTTGAATCAGTTTTATGCACGATAAAAAGTAGTAGAATATTATTACATGGTACAATTGCAAGAATAGCAGAAATTATTATTGCAACAAAGATATGCAGCCGTTATGTTCGGAAGTCTTGGCATAAAGATAAAAAATTCTAGATATTAAAACATTTAAAAAAAAATTTTTTTCATCTTTTTAATCCCTATGGAATTGTATTGTACTGAGCTTTAATATACTTAAAAGATTTGAAAAAGGAGTTAAGAGAATACAAAGCTAAGAAATTGTGACAGTAAAATTTTTGTTCTTGACTGTTAAATGAAGTTTATTATTCGCTTTGTAAATTACACTTACTTTAAATTTATGTTAAAGTTTAGCCTTTATCGTCTATAATTTATTTTGGTTCCATGAATTCATGTTTCATAGATTTAATATCGCGTGTTAAATAATAAATGGACTGTCATTATATTTGCAATAAAATACAATTTCTCTTTCCGCGTATTAAATATTTTATGAGAATCAATAAAACTCAATGATTTACTATTTAAAGTGGAACATTTCTGATCTATAATAATTCATTTAAAGACTATTTTATTTTTAATTTTCAATGCCTTATATCTCTGGAGCTAATGTTCCGATCAAAAAATCATAAAATTTCCTTCTCTATCCAGCGGTACCGGTCAAATGAGAATTTTTTATAAAACAATTTTATAGCAATATTTTTTTATGACGACATGAAATAATTGACAAAATGAAATGGTAACAAATACAAAAGCCTCTGCATCATTTAATACATTTTCTAGCTTATGTAAACTATATATAATAATAATAATGTATTCTTGTGCCTTTTCTTACCGAAATAATAATGCCATTTCCATAATTTGAACGCATCCCTTTGCTCCATCGTTCTTAGACGCGACGCGTAATTTTCAGTATAAAACGACGAGCGCGAACGTCGAGGAATTGCCAGTGACGCGCGTGACACTTCCGGTTTCTCCGAGCGCAGAGCGCGCCCTAAGATAGGACGCGCGCGTGCCGCTAAGTGCGCGGGGGTGCAGGCGTCCCCTGTGACTTTACCCTGTTGCCGCCATTTGTCTTTCGCCTTCCCAGAGACGGCACGATGACGACCTGATCCGCCTTGTCTTTGTCATTTTCGCGCAGCTCGCCTTAGCTGAGATTCCTTTCATTTTTTTTCGCCCTCTTCTGATTTTTCATCTGGCGTTTCATTTAATTTCAGTATAAAACTAATTCTAGTACAATTGAACACGTGCGGCGTAACAGGCTGTTACAACGAAAGCTTATTTTTAAAAGAAATTGATCTATATTGATATTTGATTTTTTCCGTTGAAAACAATATTCCTTATGAAAACTTGTTGCTCTCTGCATCTGATTTAAGAATAATAAAGTTTTTCGAGAGGATATTAGAGACGTTGAAAATTCGAAATACGTCAATCAATTGGATGCTTGAGATTCAATGCCTAGCTGGTATCTGAGAATACTTGCGCGTATATACGCAATGCCTATTGTCACGATCTGCTGAAATCTCTTATAGTGAATGCAAACAGATCTGCTGAATCTGGGATATCTTATAAATCAAAAAGGGTGATTTTAATATAAGGCATTTGAATTTTATATTTATATTATTAAATAAAGTTTCAATATTCTAAAAAAATTTGGTTGTATTATTTAATCGATTACATTTACTAACAAAAGTAGAGGTTGTAAATGACATAGGTTTTTAATTAATATTTTATTTTGTTTTTAAAAATAATAATACATTCAATAATAAAGAAAGTAAATTGAATAATATAAACTGATAAATTTATACCAATAATAATTATAATTGATGATTTCAAATGTTGACAATCGGTATGTTTTCATAAAGGAGTATATACAATGAACATTTTTATGAATTATACTTTTTATTGAGCAAATTCTGCTTTAAATATAGATTAATGTGCCCTGAATAAAAGTCTTCTTTTGTTGCTTATTTTGATGTTACGTTTTTCTTTAGCATTTAATTGTGTTTCGCTCGGCTGTTTGAACTAAAAAGTACACTTTATTACAGATTTTCCTCATTATATAAATGGACAAAAAAATGCCCGGATCAAAAAAACGAAAGGAGTCCAAGTCTATTGTAGTAAATGTGTTTAGTTTTTCTACGACCCACTTACGAGTTTATTCTACGGTACTAAAATGTACTGTCATAAAAATTTACAATCGCAGTCAACGCAACCAGAATTTAATATAACTGGGTTATTACGTGCAAACTTTTTATAAGTTCCAGACAATATAAAAGTTGGAAAGATAATCACAAAATTTCTTACCAATCGATGTATTTTATCGAACGAGTATTCGATAATAATTACTATCCCTAAAGGAGTTTATTAATAATTACCTCTCTTAATAAAGGAAAACGGTCAAAACCTACTAAAGCTAAATAAGTCTTAAGCTTTTCATTGAATACCCACTCGGTCGTATGACGCGTTACGTATTGCGCTCGACTTTCTACACATTTACGTTTTTTTATTATATTTTTTTATTACAGCCATATCGTTTATATGACTTCCACAGTTACGCGAGTGGAAAGTGTCTTTAAAAAAAAAAAAAAAAATCGCCCCTGGCCCCTTCAAAACTTTACATCTATTAAACCCTCAATCTACGTACATGAAAAAAAAAACTGAAACTTTCATAAAACGGTGACGCGCGCGTCGAAAAAGCGATAAAAGCAAACGACACTTAATGACGCCACTAAACGTACATTGCAGTCCGCGTGCGCGTAAAAAGTTATTGCGCGACCGCGCTCTCTCTTTTTCCTTCGATTTGTGCGCGAGAGGATCAGGCACATTCGTACACGCGAACGAGACCAAAAGGAAGGGAACGCGACGCTTAACGGCGAAAAAGTAAAGCGATCCGCAAAAAATGAAAGCGCATAAGCAGCATCGCGAGTTGCAGGTCGTTGTCTCCGTTAGACTCGCGATACACGTGCACGTATGTAGGTACGAAGGCTGGCCCCTGACCGGCTGAAACAAACAGCGACTAAGGCGGAAGGACGCTCCTGCGACCGATGCGACCTCGTGCAAGCAAACTGAGCGATTTTCCAATGTACGGGCACATCGAGCCTGTGTATACGGATAGCAGTTCTCTCCTCCGTACGTACGAAATTCAGCCTGCCGTGAAAACAACACCTTCTGCTCGGTGTCGTGTTACGTCTGCAAACATCTTTTCTTATTCTCTGGTAAAATTGCTCTTTTGGATAAACTATTGTAACTTATGGTTAGGTCGGTGTAGAATGTTATTTTAAAACGCAGCGGCTTCTATTTTGGCAATCATTTTATTAGGCTCGGTAGAAGGAAGATTTCTTGGAAAATTATTATTCTTCAAAAAAATATTCAGTTTGTGAAATAAAAACATTTCGTCTTGAAAAAGTAGCTTTATATAGCAATATCATTTTAGGCACAAAATGTGCCGGCATTTTAGCTAAAAATGTTGGAAAAATTTAATCATTAATCATAAAAGTACAGTTGCAATTACGAATACAGAAATATGCGCTATTCCCTTAGTCAGGATAAGTGTGCTGCAGTCAGTTATATTAGGTTAACATATCACTTTGATTAATGAACACTCACTGTGCCATCCGGCAACATAGAGTGGTAAATGGAGCTCACGGAACATTTAACTCCAACTCGCAAGAATTTCTGAGTCTCCATCTTGATTATTAGTTGCCAAAAAGGTAAAAATGAATAAAATGAAATTGTACTTTTTACTCAAAGCTATATAAATATTGTAATATTAAGTCACACAATCAAACGAAATGGAATTAACTTATCACAAATATGCAATATTTATTTTTCATTATTTGAAAATCAATTCAAAATCCATCGAACTGTTTCAGTTTACATTTTTATTTATTTTATTTATTGATTTATTTATTATTAACGGGTTTGAGAGCCAATTAAAAAATTAACAAAATATCAAGGTGGAGAAACACAATTTGACGCGTGCTTCGCTCATAATTATTATATTAAAAGTTTATGACATGCATGTATCAATTAGTTTGGTTATTGCACGGAACGATTGCACTTTAAGGCACTTTTAAATTCACTAATAGTTGTATTGCCTCTTATATTTTGTGCTAACGCATTTACAAAATTTCACGGTCATCCATAAATTTTACAAGTCATTCACAAAGAAGTTTCGCACACGACGCGAAAGGCCAATAAAATTATCACAGCGCAGCGCACAGCGGAGGGCAGCGGTCAGCCGCACAATTTATTAGATCGCACCTTAGTTTACTCGATCCAGCTCATATCCAGCGTCAGACGTATAAGAGGCAGAAAAGCGGCGGACGCGTCGCGCGCAGTTGGCTTCGTAAAAGGTTCGGGAGTTGCCGGCAGCGACTTTTACCGCTTTTCTAGGCAATTTCCAGGCTGCCGTATAAAGGTAAGATACGCGGTCTGTTCTCCAGCTATCGAGGGACGAGAGAGAGAGAGAGAGAAGAAACGATGATTATGCGGTTATCGAACTCCCGCGTACACAAGCGCGCGCGTCGCGGTTAGTACTTTTCCGCTGTCATTACAGGAGGCTCGCGAGCGACCGTAAACGGTGGTGTTGTACTTGACTAATTAGTCGAGACATTAAAGGATCAAGATAAGAACTTTACACTGTTGGATAAATTGTTTACGACTTCAGAGTTTCCTTTATTGCTGTCCCGTGTGATTTTTCGAGTTTGCGATTTGATGAGATTTAGATTAGAATAGCTTTTCTACTTTCTTTACTTTTATACGCGAATTATGACAACTCATTACCGCCCCAACAAATGTAACTGATAACTTACGCATGTCGACATCGCTTTTGGTGGTGATATTTTTTTGTATAGCTAGAATAAACAAGCTACGCTCAACTTATTAATTTCCACATGGGAGAAAAGTTTTTCTACATACAAATCTGAGGACGCCATCGACTGTCTTAGAAACGGAAAGGATGCCAGTGGTTCATATGAATATCCGCAGAAAGCAAGCGGCAGCAGCAGCAGCTCTTACATACGAACGACGCGTCATCCGGTAAAGACGAGCTCGTAGCCTCGCATCACGCGCGCATAAATCAGAGCCGAAATTCGCCGCTCGATCAGACGTAGCTATCCCAGTATAACGGCTTGCCGCTCGGGCGCGCGTGTCGCGGCAATTTGTCTGCCTCCCCCACCCCTGGTTGCAGCGCTCTGAATCTCGCGTAATACTCAGCGAAAGCAGTACATAATACACGCGCGCGCCGGCACTTGTATACATAGGTTTCGGATCGTTTGGATTTCCCACGTGGCGCGCCGCGGCAGAACGCGGCCGGCGGTGGCATCGAGTTTATGTACGCGCGCTCTCTCCCTCGCGGGCGCCTCTCTCTCTCTCGCGAGCGCGCGCTCCGTATTTTCCGCGGCTCTCCCGCGCGCGCGAGCTACTTCGCGGGGGAGGAGGGTGGAGGGGAGAAATTGAGAAGCGAGACGAGGCGCGGCGGCGGCCGAGCGGATTGTGTCCCACGGGCTAACTCGCTCGCGATTGCGACGGAGGCGCGCGCTTGTATGCGGGAGCGCGTATGCAAACGCGGATCCCGAGCACGTGCGTTTACATTGAGAAGCCATCGGCGATATGCGAAGAGCACACATGCTTCTCTCTCGCTCTCTCTCTCTCTCTCTACCCTTGGCTAGGTGCTATAGCTTTGTCGGCGTGCACCTCTGCGAGCGGCACTGCCGGGAGTCGCTGCGATTTACATGTCTGTCTCGCTCTCTCTCTCTCTCTCGACCGCCTCGGCTGTAGGTCCTATGGAGGGAAATGCTGCCAACGCTGCCGTATTTGTTCTGCAAGACATAATTAGGAGGCAGTTGCGGTTTGAGCGAGGTTTCTGGATTTGATGCATTAGATTTCTTTGTGTGCGTCTGTCTGGAATTAAGCAGGATTTCATTTGTGTAAGCATTCAATTGCTTCGGGATTTCAAATATCAGTTCCGTTCAATTTCACTGTATATTTTAAGCGATCTTGCCGAAAGACGAGAAAAGGAAGATTAAAAAATCTTGTTTAAAAGGCAAAAGAGAAGACGAGAAGAAGAGAACCTGGAGGAAAAATGTCGAGGCGCTGACGCTCAACAACAACGTAAGAGATACGCTAAAAGGGGGAAAGAAAAGTGGAAGCTGCTCTACGAAAGAGAAAGAGAGAAAGCGCCGAGCGATATATTGCATTACGGGACATCTATCGATTCGACGGAAGCTATCAGCTTTCGTTGCTAGGCGATATCTCTCACGCGCTCTCAATGATATCCACCTTTGCCTTTCCTCTTTTCTTCCTATACGCCTCCCTTGGCACGGCGCGACGAAGATCGGAGATCGTCGAAAGACTGGCCGATGCAACTAGTCTCCACCCCACCCCTTTCGCGCTCCTGTCGTTTTTATTTATGGTAGATGTACATCGAGGATATGAATAATCGAAGGGCCGTCTTTCGAGATCTTTGCTGCAAAATTGTGTTATTGAATTTACAGCTTAATTATGATAACAAGTTGGTTACGAAAATGTTAATTTTGTGCATTATGTAACATTAAAAAAGATTTTTATTCATATTTCAATATTTACAATGTCAAATATTGAAGTAAAATACTGACAAGCTTAAACGCAAATAAAAAGTAGCGTTTCGAAAAATGTATGCCGGATTTTTCGGCCGCGGGAATCGAACTCGTCGACCGCAATTAACCCTGCAGAAAAAACCAAAAATAAAAATACATGTTCCAAACCTAACAGACTATAGTTAATTCTGTCGTTAATACCCGAAAGGGGGATGCAACATGAAATAAATTTGCAAAGTTCTGTTACAAAAAGTATATGCAGAAGCACATTTCTGCAAAGCGATCATGATAAAATTACCTATGAAAACGATGCCTACTATAGGAAGATAATTCATTCTTTGTCCCCATAACACACCCAGCGACGTATGCCGCACATCCGGACCGGCGCTGTAACGCGAGCGGCTCAAAGCCCGAGGACCGTTTTACTCGTGCCAGGGCACACGATATTATCTATTATCAACATTAATAATAATGCAGGGGGCCGCGCAGCTTTAGCCGGCTCGGTCGCGCATCGAATTCGCGGATAATTATGGCGCGACGTATATCAGAGCTGCGGGTGTGGCTGCGGCGCGCGCTGAATTTATCATGGGATCCATTTTTAATGCGTTAATTATGTAAAGCAACGCTTACTCTCAATCCCGCTCGGCCCTCTCTCGCACATCGTTTTTCACGTACTATATATTGTTCGCGCGCCGGATTTTCGGCTGCGCCAATTTCGTCGAGATTTTATAACGCTCTACTCTGCTGCTCTCTCTCTCTCTCTCTCTCTCTCTCTCTCTCTCTCTCTTTATTTCCCCCTCCCGCTTTGCTCGGTAAATAATATACACTGCACGAGGGCGTTTTATCATGCGCGTGTATCTCGCTGAATGAACTTATTATGTAGTTTAAAATTTATTTTGCTTATTATCTTGTTAATGGTAATTTACGCATTGACGGGCGGCTGCTCGAAACATTGTATTTTTATTGCTGCTCCGGGGCCAACGAATTCACGACGAAGCGCGCGTAAGACCGGTTTAACGTTTGATGCGCAATGAATCTTTTAGACGATAACTTCCAGCAAATATTAAAACGTACCTTTGAAAGATGAATGCTGTAAATTTAAGGCGCGCAACTGGAGGACGAGCATTGAAATGTAATGGTCATTACAAGGGAGAAAATGACGGGTACAAGTAACGATCCAACGTATGAGCGCATACCCTCGTAAATACTTCATTAAAAGTTGTGTTTATTCTTGCTTTCGCATTATTGATATTTTTAGTTATTTCGGTATATTGCCTCTTCGCATGAATTATGTGTTTGAATTACTTTATTTCCTTAACAAGTTGATTTTTTGACGATAAAAGCATAAAGCTAAGGCTAATTTAATTGCTCAATTCGCGACTGTTTTTGAATTTTACAATCTTTTTTTTTCTTTTTAAAGTTCCTACACTGAGAAAAAAGTTTAGTACAAAATTAAGATGCTGCCTAGCAAAGCTACCACAGACTGTCAAAACCAAAAAAATTAGCATACTTTATAGGAAAATTTATCAAACAGTATAGTAAAATTTCTTACATATATAGGGTATTTTACTATAAATATAGAAAAATTTACCAAACAATATAGTAAAATTTCTTACAAAGTATAGTAATTTTTTAGGCTTTACTAGACAATATGGTAATTTTCAAGATTATTTGTAATTTTTACTATATTTCTTCTCTCAGTGTAGGCCAAAAGTGAAATAAACCAAGAATAGTTTTTTATATCGAAATAAATAATATTTTTCAATAAGCATGAACGTGTGGCAATTTATTATGTACTTATATTTACTTTAAAAAAGATTTACTTTAGGCTGTTATGTTAAATAAATGAAAGAATACTGTATTGAAAAAATTTTAAATGTTTCATAAAAAGCTGTTCCTACCGGTTCTTTATGAGCAATCTGTACCAATAAGAGTTTAAAATAGCAGCAATCAAGTGACCAACACTGAATATTATTGAAAGCGCAGCTCGATTTAATGAATTAACTTATTCTGCGTCTGGAAATCCTAATGACCATCCATCATTTACAAGAAAGGTACGGGTGAAAGAGTTACAAATGCTTGCAACAATGTAGGATATAACCGAATAATTAAAAAAATTTATTAAAAATTAAAATAATCCGAATATAAAATCCATTATTTGAAGTGTATTAAAAAATAAAACCGTTAAATAAAGCATAATAAATACCTATTGATTGCTTAAAATATTATTCCAATCCAATAAAATGTAATCCATGCATTTAGGTATTTAAGAATACCTTCGAATTTTTTATTAATTGCATATTTTGATACTTTATAAAATATAAATAAATATTTTACGTATTTTGCATCGGTTGAAAAACTGTAAAAATTAAGAAATGGCGTTACGTATGAGTGCCTTTACAACTGAAACATTAACAAAGAGAATAAATTTAAAGGCAAAGCAAGCAGCCGAACAGAACTCGAACAATGGTAAAAGTAGCGAAAGTTCCGCGACTTATAAGACGAGGAAATGCAAAAACATCCGACAAACGGGGCAATTTCGTCGTTGCAATCGCTGCTGTGCATATGAAAAGTTGTTACGGCTTGCTTGTTGTAGCGTAATGAAAAAATGTGGTGAAGCATAAATCTAAAACATAATTCTAATTCTGTTTTTAACATTTATTTCTTATTGACTTGACTGTATATCTAGATTAAACTAATATCATCAAAAAATATAACCAAGTTGATGACAAAAAATCACTCGGCAACAACTGACAGGTGTACTCTAATCTGCAAAACTGCGTGACGAGGCTCGATTAGAAGCTGCAGAAAACGTAGTGCATTACTAATGAAAGCAAAAACTTCGAGATTATAATGAGGATAAGTACTAAAATTCCTTTCAACTTCTTGCACTTTTTTTATAGAACCTTTTTTAACCTTTCATTATATCAAGTTCATATTTTTCAGCAGTAGTATCACCATACTCATAATGTTTATTTAAAAGTAAAATTTTTGAAAAATAGTTCGTTAACAGGAAAGGCTTTCTTTCAATTATTTAAAAAAATTACTACTATTTCTTTTGTTACTGTATATTTTTTTTTAGACCTACAAGTTAAGAAACTATGTAAAAAAAATATTTATTATAAAAATAAAAATAATAACAAAGAGTATTTAGTTTTAAAGAATTTTATATAAAAAATAACTACAAACTAAATCACGAAAATAATTTTTTACGCCCTAAAAAGAACATTGCTTCAGTTATAAGTTAAGCAATAGGAAAAATGAAAGAACAAAAAGATTATTAAAAAGTATGGGACAGGAACTACGAAGCCAAACTTGTTTTTTGCGAAAAAACTTTAAAAAAAAAACACAAAAGAATGGGTAAAAAGCACCAGATTATTTCTCGGCAAAGGGAAAACTGTAACTCGGCGTTTTATGACAACGAACACCAAACGTCGTGAGGTGCGGTTTCTTTCTCAAAGGAAAAAAAGATTTTCTCTAATTAGGTATTTGCTTTTAACAACGCATTCTTATTATGGAACTCTACGTTTTTAATACATTTTTAGATCTGCGAAAGACATAAATAAATTTATTCTGGCACTTTAAAAAAAAGTGTAATTCAAACAGTATCAAATGTTCAGTTATGTCTTAAAATTTAGACTTTTATCAAAATTCTTGAAAAGTAATTTCCTCTCCTAATTAAATTCAAATTAGTCGAATTATCAATAGAAACTTCAAAGTTGGAAAAAGATTATAAATTCTTATTATACGACTACGTTCCTCTCTTTAAAAAGTGATGAAGGAAAGTTGAAGCCGAATTGGCTGATTCTGATAAATCTAAAAATATATGATTGGTTAATGGTGGTGCTGCAGCTAATGTCTAAAAACTGACTATCACTGTTAAATCGTAAACGAGGAATGAAACGAAAGGAAATTGATTTTGATTGGTCTGTAAGAATTGATCCACTTACATACGCTCAGTTTGAATTTTTATTTTTAACTATTTAAAGCTAAATAATTAAGTTAAAATATAATTCAAAAATTTCATTTCTTTATTTTACAAAAACTATCTCATAATTTTATCATTTAAAATAATTAAAATTATAAAGAAAATTAGCATCATAAAAACATAAACCTTAAAAATATATATGGTACGCGCGAAGTGCGTTTGGATTTTGCTAGTACATTATAAATTTAAACATTGCGGAAGAGATGGTGCATGCGATATCAAAAAAAAGCTGCGTTCTTACTTGCAGCGTAGCAAAAAAATGACGGCTCCTGGTTAACCGATAAGTTACTTCTAGTCCTCACGTACGCAGGTACTATTATATAACTATTTTGTGTTTCTATTTGAAAGTACTTAACTTTTTCTTAAAGTTTTTAAAGTGTCTAAAAAATTAAGTCTACTGATACCCTAATGCACATTACCAGAGTAGTACGAAATTTATTTCTGAAAGATTTTGCTCTTATAAAGTTCGTTATTGCTCAAAGCACGATTAAAGTGCAGTTTAAACTTTGAAAAATAGCTTAACCTTACGGCAATGCCTCCCTGAATTCTGGATTAGTTCTCTCATTTTAAAATAATACGAGTTTCTTCAAAGTATGCAAGTCAAATGTGCATTCCCATCGTATAGAACGTTGCGCGTAGTAGGTAAGCGTCAGAAAAACTCAAGGAAGAGAATCGTAAGAAGGTAGAGCAAAGAAGAAAGAGAGATAAAGAGCGGTTCGTAAGAATAAGTTAGTTCATAGAAAGGGAAAGATAGGCAGGATAAAAGTAAATGGCGCAGCGAGAGTAACTGAAAAGAATGGAAGAATCCACGATACTATGCGGCTTCATCTTCTGCCGTTGCTGTTGCCACTGTGCGCCAACTCCGTTCTCTGTTCGCGCACTCATCCCGTAATAACTTTTCTCGGAAAGTTAATTAATCCTGCGCTCCCCTTTTTTGTCCTCTCCCTCTCTGCCTCTCTCTCTCTCTCTCTCTCCCTCCCTCTTCTGCATACTGTGTTATAGGCATCTCTGTACGTTTCCTTGAAGTTCCCTTGAAATTCATCGAAAATCATATCGGTTTCAATTATGTTTTACATTTTATTGCGACAAAATTCTTTTATATTTTCTTTAGTTCATTTTTAAAGAAAATCCAACCAGAAATTTGTTTACCCAAGAAAAGCTAAAGTCCATTCATTCGATCGCCGTTACGCATAAATGAATTGAGAGTCTGCATAAAAATGTTAATTTCCTAACTATACAAGTGAGTTTTCCGTCGACATATTTTCTGTCATAAATATTTGAATTCTGAGAAAATTTTTTAGTCTAGTAGTCGGGGATTAGCAATTTTAAATGCAGGTATACCTACATTTGAATAACTTTGCATGACCATTTACCGTTAGTATTACTGTTCAACTTATCGCTTAAGTCTGCGGTTTTGTGGTCTACCATGGAAAATTAAGAAACACTTTAGAAAATGCTTTATTATCGTAAAGGAGTGATCGGTCAAAAATAATTATAAATTAATTTTCGCGAATTACATAGTTATAGATCCATTGAAATAAATTTATTGTGTACTATTTAAATATATTTCAATTATTTTATTATTATTAATTAAATATTTCAAACTTAAATGATTCATTTTTTACAACCGCAGGTATAAATAAAGATGAAATGGTGCAGAGTTACACATACTAAAATGGATAAAATATATGGTTTTGTATAAGTTTTTATAAGTCCCTTTCAACCGGGTATATACTTATTATTTTCTTACAGATATTTGTTATAAATGTCAGGGAAAAATGTAAATTTAAACTGAGATGATCTTTCTCTTTGTAAGCAGCAACTTTTTCAGAAGATTTCTCCAGCTTCACGCATGTTTGCACAAAATGTTTAGAGATTTTAACGGAACTGTATATGAATATTATCTTACGGAAACTGACTTCATTGTGTTTGGTCGTGGGCCCCATGATGCACAAAGAAAGCAACAATAGTTAAAAGAGAAACGTGTTTTTACGATAATAAAGAGTTTTCTACTTTTCTTTACAAATTATGAATGCCATATATCATTTCTCGTAGATCATTTTTGTAATTTGTTGTTCTATATGTTTAAGCGTTGGAATTTGACTCATTTCATCTGTGAAAGCATTTGGAGTCTCAATGCATATTGCAAATTACATCAAAAACATTTAAAAAAAAACTCGCTTCAATGAAGATCGTATGCGAGTTAATTAATGTATTGACATAAATTGTAAGTTACGTGTAATTAACTTTCTAATTAACATTTTAATTAATGTTTATACAAAGCAGAATACCCAAGAGTAAGTGCACTGATAACAAATTAAAACACATATATAGGACTACATTACTTTGTAGAATACTTCATAAAATAGACTTAAAATTCTACAAATATGACTATGAGTGATAAAGTTTTGGACATTATTTATAAATACTAATTGTTGCATTATTCTATTGCTAAAATATTTTTATATTTTTAATCATACATTAGTAAAGCCAATAATAAAATATAATTTATGTTTAATTCTTAAATAAATACTAAATTGAAATTATATGTATTCGCTAAAATTATACTTGATAACACAATAAATAAATTGATTTTATCCACGTTATACATTTTGCATTAAATTTTCCTGTATTTCAAAAAGAACGAAACACACGAAGAATTAACGCGAGAGCAAAATAACATTCACAGCATAAAGTATTATGATTAATTTTCCTCTAGCTACCGGACTTCCGTACAGTAAATGACATGCAAATTGGTGTGCGTTCGCGATCATTCTCAAACTTACTCACACGGATGAAACTGCTAAAACTTAGTGCGCATGTATTTAAAGCAAACGTTCACAATCAAACTGTGTAAAATATATCCCAATTGATGCCTGCCATAGCTTGTGATATATACATTTGCGTAGACGTACGTAGCTTTAAATAAATACTTGAACAGGTACTCATTTGCACACCTGCACGACTGTAAACATTCATATTAATGGAATGTGCATAAGGAAACGCATTACAGTTTTTTCTTTTCACGTTTTGATTATGAATTATAATTTAATTAGATAAAGTTTAAACCTGTTATTTTTAAAACGTAGATCTGTAAATGAGCCTTGTGCAGAAATAATATCTTAATCCAGAATCAATATTTTCAGTTTAAAGCCGTGTTAAAAACTTTAAATAAAAAAATTTATTGTAAATCATATTTATTTTCAACCTTTGTACATAATTTATTGATCAATTTTCAAGATTTTAATTTTGTAAATATTAGAAATTTGCAATCCATTTACTTTTTGCTAATGAACATATATGTATAAAAGTACTTTATGTTACGATGTTATTTATTTTACAATTCTTACGCAGCGTCAAACTTTCGTAATTAAACGCATAGTTCTTACAGCTGAAAACTTAATCCCAGTAACTTAATTATTGAGAACTAAGCAGAAGTGCAGCTTGTTTTAATTAAAATAAGGGTTGTGCGCGTGCACTGCATCTCGCGAATGAATTAAACCCTCAAAAAGTGTATGGCGCACGAGATCCGTTTAATAAAAGCATTTTGCACAAATCATTTCACATCTAATCCGCATAGAATCGCATTAATTGAATAAAAAACACGATTATTCGCGCGTATTCGGGCTGTCAACACGTGTACGGCTACAAAACTTTTACGGATTTATGGCAAGCGTTTTAAACGTACTTTAAGCGTAAAAGAGGAACGATGAGATTTTCTGTTTAAAAAAAAATGGTGCTCCAAATTTCAGAGCGCAATTACGTGTCGTTAATAAGAGAAAGCTTGACAAATTTGAAAAATAAAAGCTAGCATTTTAAAGAAAGAGTTTTCAAAACAACAAAGAAATTATATTAGGAGAAAATAGTAATTTTTGCAATTATTCGAAAAACCTCTTATAATTGTACTTTAAGGTGTCAGGAACAAGAGTAAATGGTTTTTGAAAAATGTTTGTATGGATGTATGTGTGTGTATGTGTGTATGTGTATATGTATACGCCTGGATCTCAGCTTCTACTCAACGGATTTGCATCTTTCACGACTCATTTTTTTTGCTTTTTTTTGTGATGGCAAAAAAATCTTCTTTTTGTTTAGTTTATTTGTTTTCGTTTTAATTTTAATTTTAGAAAAATTTAATTTTACTTTTTTTTAATGATAGGATTGAGATATTTGAATCGAACAAAGACCATTTTAAAGAGCATA
>UCOM01001606.1:0-38162 GCA_900474385.1 Ormyrus pomaceus
CCGCCGCTCCTGGTCGGCCTTGTCCGGAGGGCCGTTTGCGAAACTTTAAGGATGATGGGATGGTGTCTCGAGGTATCGTCGTTGCCTTCTTTCGCTCGCCGCCCGGTCCCGGATTAGAGAGCACGTGTTTTGTATAAGTTTATCGCCGCCGGATAGACGCTTTTACGGTCGCCGACCGTCCGTCGTTAGGTCAACGATATTGCTCGGATGTATTGTTATACGCTGTCTTTGATTGTTGGAATTAGGGATTATGTGACCTGCTTCTTGATGATTATTGGCTCGTGTCATTGCCCTTTCGGTGTAGACTCCCATTACTTCTTTTTTTTCTATACATTCATTCGAATTTCAAAGTAATCAATTAACCAAAGCAGGTGGAAAACTAAAAAGGCATCGGTCGCAAAAACTGAAAAAGCATCCCACACCTGAGCCGTCGGCGTTTCCCCGCTTCTTTATTGCCGGCATCAATAGCAGCCCGATCAGAGATCTTAAAACACCTTGCTCGCTCACTTTCCTCCCGCCCCTTCATTTATCATTGAGGCGCGCTATCTCTGCCTCTGTTTTTCCTCTTCGCGCGCGCGCTTCATCATTTACCTTCGCTCTTTCCCCGGATCGATTTGGCAATGCAGCCCGCGAGTCGATACACACGCGTCTCTTCGCTCCTCCGTCGCGTCGGCGTCTTCTCTCTCCTACCCGCGTTATACGTAGGTGGGCGCGTCTCTTGGCTTTGCCTCGCGGTCTTGGAGCCTCGGCCTTTCTAGTCCTCGATCCCTCTCGTCGAAGCCACTCCATCTCTGCCCGAGTGCCGCACAGGCGACTGCGCTCGCGGCCGCTTTCGCCCTCTCTTTTGCTTCTCTCTTGACGTATTCCCGGGCTTACTTCTTCCTTTTATATACTGTTTTCACTATTTCTTCTAATCCTTCATCTTATGCTGTATACTCTAGCTGTGGAACACAGAAATATTTAAGTCTTTTGAGAAAATTTAGCTGGTCAGACTCTGAAATGATTTATTCGCTTAACTAATGATTTATTTTGTTGAAATCCTTTATTTACTCACTTTAAGAAATTATTTTTTCGAATCTAATAAATTATACTTTTTTTTTTTTAATTTCATTGTTTCTTCAAATTATCAAATATTTTATGTATGTTAAAAAATATTTGATAGCTTAAAAAATTTCAGATATTTAATATTTAAATAAAATATTTTCTGCCGTTCACATTTATTTCGTGTTACTATTTATTGTTCTTTCTAACTACGCATATAAATACAATTATTAAATATTCTACGGACAGGATTTTTGTAAAATGACCAAAATTAAGTTCGCATTCTTGTAGTCTTGGCTTACAGTTTATTTTATTCGTTTTAACTAGCAAGTAGTTACGCTGATGGTGGTTAAGCAGTTGATGATTTTGAAAGTACAGCAATTAATAAATATACGTAGAATATTAGTGAATATGCAATTATAAAATGTACACTACGGTTAAATACTGAAAAGCAGCATCGAGTAAAAACTTTATTCTTGTAGAGCAATATTTCAAAGAACTGAAATCCAGCTTAAATATTAAACTTCCGCCGCAGAATCGAATCCCTCGCGCAGCGAATATTCCTCGCCGCCCGGTATTCTATTCAGCCTAGAAACTGTATGAATTTAAATTCAAGAAAATCGACAAGCCTACGTTGCTGCGTGTCTTTTCAGCTCTTGAGACGTGCGCGCGTCCGCAACGTCGCGCGCGTCGGTCATCCCCGAGAGAGCTTATGTGTATACGATACGCGTGTAAACGCGGCTCGCCTTTACTGCGCCCCGCGCCGCCGGTCCATCCAATAGCTCAGCGGGATTAAAAACTCTCCGGGCGTTTCTTTAGTAATAAAAGCAAGTTTTACGACTTTTTTCTACGGTTGTAAATATTTATTATGTGCGCCGGAGGAGAGTATAGTTATCTCTCGGAGGACAAAATTTTTAGAGGCCGCGGGAGTTTGACGCATGATGGAGTTGCGGTGCTCGCTGAGAGTCGTTTCTTATGCCTGTCAAGTATTTGTTTATTGCGCTGAGAAAGGAAGAGGTTAGTTTTAAGAAACTTGCTGCGCATCGCTGCAGTTTGAGGAGCTTTTATTAAATTGTTTTACGAACCTGGCATTATTCAACTTTGTTGGAAATGTTAATTAAATGCTTGTTCAAAGTTGTAAACTGTAAATTAGTTGGCTAATGAATGTTTTTTTAATATTTTTTAATGATTAGCGAAATGTTAATTCTCTTTAATTAATATACTTCCCGGTATGAAATTAAATGATTATTTGGCGAATATTTCAATGTAGGTTAATTATAATCGTAGCGGTAAAATATTAATTATGAAATATTTTTTGTTGCAGGTATGCAATCCGCTTATTTTCAGTCTGTGGCTGGAAGTTTTTCAATCAGTGAGTAAACTCTAAACTAAAATTTTCAACGAGTAAAAACAATAAACAAAAAAATGAAACCTTTTAGTATAAAGTATCACACCACTATACATTTCCGGACTATTCCAAACAAAATTCTAATAAAACTTTTTGCGTATTTATAAAGTCCGTCAAGTCTTCCTGGATGCTTATTTATAAAACAAATTCTTCTTTAAAACTAAAATATAATAACTCCACTTTACATCACTTGTAACGTGACGTAACAATGCAAAAAATGTTTGTAGCACAGAGCTAAAGTAAAAAAAAAGCGAGATAAGTAACAATCTAAATTACGTAATTTAATTAAATTTTAAAGTCGGAATATTGTAGTCGAAAAAGATTACATCAGTTTTACGTTAATTTAACTTCCAGCTAATAAAAGCATGAAAAATATCGCAACAAAAAGCATTCATTTAAAGAAGCGCTTATTAAATTCAAAGAAATGTGTTCCTCAAAGTCCGGGCGCGCGATGGTAACTAATTAGACTTTAAATTACTTCCGCGCGCGGAAGCAAAACTAGGGAAATCGAAAGAGATGTACAGAGAGAGGAGAAGAGAGAGAAAGAGAGCAAGGGTAAAACGCAGCATAAATAGTTTCAGCTCAAGATATATAAGCGGACGGCTCTCCGTCGAGAGCGAGTTCGGCCAGTCGTGAACCGAGTCCTCCTCCTCGAGGCTCTCTTTCTCCCTCTTTCTCTCTCTCTCTCTCTCTCTCTCTCTCTCAACGTGCCACTTTCTCGGGACGCTCAGAATCGTCCAGCCGTGCGTAATGCGATATCTCGGCGTAAAAAGTGGCCGGAGGCAAGCCGGAGAAGAGGCGAGCTTTTCTTGCGATAGCTACCGATAAGGACAATTTTGTAATGGCTCCGGATGACACAATTTCTTCTGGTTATCAGGGAACTTCTTTCTTTTTTTTTTTTTATTGTTACATTATGCTGATTCGCTCGTCACGTAGGGAGCTTCTTTAGTTCCGCGTTGTCCGTGGAATTTTGTCATTTAACAAAGTTTATCATTCAATTATTATTGCGCAGTCACCATTTGGCCGGAATAAATTTTGACATTCGATTAAGTTCGTTTAGAAGAGGCGCGCGCTGATAAATCGCGCTGCAAATTCTAATTACTCGTCATATTAATCATTTCTACTTAAGCTTTCAGTCATCGAAACAGGAAAATGCATTACGAGCGAAATTAATGAAACATTAACAATTTCGACGATCCAGTCCGTTTAGCAGCACTATAAGCGGCATAAAAATAGTACGGCTTTCAATCATTCCTCTCCCTCCGCGGCGGGAAGCAGTTGCAATCTATTGCCGTTGCAAATGCACACTTCAGCGTAATTCGCTACATATCCCGGCTCCTAAAAAATGCATCGGCAGGGAAAAACTCCGTGGCTCCAAGATAGATACGTACGTATTGAATGAAATATTTCTCTCTCTCGATGCTCGGCCATTCGGCTGAAATATCGCCTGGACCCAAGACGATCCCTCTTTTTCCCGGGCGAGTGTACAGGTGCGCGCGCGCGCCCTCCCCCGTCGTTCGCCGCGGGACAAACAAGTGGCCGATTTCGCTCCTTCTCGAGCCCCCTCATCGACGATACAAACGTCCGACTCCGACGGCACTTTTTCCCGCTGACCGGAGAGGCCGCTCGAACGTCTCGGGGAGGAGGGAAAAAGTACGCAGTTAGCGAACTTTTTCCTTCTTATTGCTGCGGCGACCGCGGCTCTCTGCATGTGTACGTATGTATGTTCGTACCCCCCGAGCGAGGCTCGCGGGGAGTTGCGCTCTCGCGGACCTTGGCATGACGGAGTGCGAGAATAAGGAGAAATGCACGGAGGAAAAGACGTACGGGGAGCGGGAGGAAGGACTAGAAAAGATTTTCAACTTTCGGGGAGTTGACAAACTATTTTAGGAAAGTTTGCCTTTGAATCGCGCGGTATAAAGTGCTACTTTGACGGTGCATATATTTCACTCGGCAGCTTGCGTAAATTAAAGGATAAAAATTGTCGAGCGAGCTTACTATAAAAGTGGAAAGTGTGTACAGCTAATTTACAGTAGCGAAGGGATGTGTACTATTAATAAAATTTATAATGCTTGAAAAACTGAATCATATAATTTTGAATTTCATTGTTGAATTGTTTCACTAAATCTTCAATTCTCGATTCAGTCGCAAAAGTGGATAATTTGCACATATGAAATTTTTAGAATTCAGCCACAAAATGAATTTTCATGAAATTTATTTCATTTTTTACCGACAAATAAGGAAGATCGTTATTACAGTGTTTATTCGACAAATAAAGCGGACGCAAAAATTAGACAAGCAATTGCATGCCGGAGGACGAGAGCGAGACGTGACGTTATCATTACACTCGTTAGAGGGTAAGCAGAGGAAGAATTTCTTCTCGCGGGAGAATTTCTCAAGGTGGCGTCAAGGAGCAGAGCGCGCGCAAAGTTCTGTCCCTGCCGTCAGTTTTGCGAAGCTACTCGAGAGGCCAGAGGGGAGCGAACGAACCGTACAGCAAATTCACAGGATGAGGGATACGCCGCATAAGACTGAAAAAGGGAGAAACACGTAGCCGGAGAGCAGGGAATATTATTACTCGGATGATAATGATATTCCCTGCGGGCTGTTTTATTGTCTCCTTCTAACCCACTTTTTGCCGGCTTCCTCCGTCGCGTACTTTTTTATGCATTACAGTCTGCAGATGCGAACTGGGAGAGAAAAATAAGGGAGCGGAGAAATATTGCGAGGTAAGGCGGTTATTGAGGGATGATCGCGATGGCGAAAACAGGTGTTTTACTTTTTTTTCCCATTTGGCAGTAAGAATACACATATGCTATTCTATTTCAATTGACGCTTTCAATTAAATTTCAATAAATAGAATAAAATAAAATATCTTTTAATCAAATAAAGTTTAATGGAATTGCTTTCATTTGTAGGGTAATAAATAATATTTATTTGACATTTGTTGGCCGAATTTTAAGAAAACAATTTTCCCTTCTGAAAGTAAAACGAACACCCAAAAAGAAGAATACAGCTGCTGTACACTTCGTCCAAAAATACCCAAGAAAAAGGGCAGATATCAAAAATAAAAGAAAAAAGAAACAAAGCAAAACTAAAAGGCTGATAAAACACGCGATACGCACAAAAAAGCCACAATACCAACCACATAGATGAAAAAAGAAGAATGAAAACCGGGCAAAATAGGAGACACAGCTGGCAAATCTTTTCTTACACCGCGGATGTATACTCCATCCTCTTTCTTCGCATTCTTTTTTTTTTCCTTTTCGAGCTCCTTTCTTTCGCCTCTTCGTTTACTTCGTATCCCTCCTCTCTCTCTCTCTCTCTCTCCCCCTCTCACTTTGGCTCTTAGATCCCGAGGCAGCGGCGGCGGCGCCTGCGGCCTGATTTTTTGCCGGCTGCAGCCAGCCTTAACGACCTTCACGTTTAACGAGTCGTTCTGCCGTGTACGAACAATGTGGACCATCTTTCACCACCGCGAAACCACGTTTGACGTCGCCGCACCGCTACTTTCTCTGTCTCGTCTTTGCGCCGAAGCCCTCTGACTCGGTCTCTTTCCCTCTAACGGCACGTGGTTACCGTCAAGCACGACTGCCTCCTACAAAGCCCAAAACTGAAGAGGATACTCTGCTTTTCACCGGAGGCCGATTTCACCTCTCTTTTTTCCTCCCTCTCTCTCTCTCTCTCTCTCTCTCTCTGTCCTCTATCTTTATTTCTTCTTTTTCTCGCATTTTTTCTTACGTTTTATTAGGTTGGAGAAGTGCCATGCTTATTTTTTTGCCTTTTCACCCGCAGCAGTTTATTGATAAACTGTCACCTTCCACTGGATGAACCTGATATAAACGAAAATATAAACATTTGACCAATCAATGAACGAGCTACTGAGACAGAACCGAATTAAAATTGCCGAACAGAAAGAGCTTTGAAGAAAAAAAAAAAAAAAAAAACTAGACACGAGCAGCAAGGTATACAGAATAAGCCGAGAGCGCACACGCGGCATAAGGGATCTTCATCGGGCAAAGTACACACCTCGACGCGGAGGGTGTACACCTGGCAGCAACAACAACACCAACAACAACAGCGCAGAGCCGGAAATTTCGTGCACGCGACGTCGAACAATGCCCCGATAAATGAAACCGAACGCGCGCGTCTCGCGTACAGCGGGAGCTAACACGAGCGGCGGCGGCGGCGGCAGCTTCCAGATATGACAGTGTAATACCTCGATGCATCATGCTCGCTGTCACGTTTGCCGCGTGTAACTCGCCGGGGCCACCCCTGGATATTCTAATCTGCCCGGGTATACACGCTCGGTGTGTGCGCGCAAATATGCTCGCGAGCTCTCTCTCTCTCTCTCTCTCTCTCTCTCTATCTTTCGTTTCCTCGCTGCGCCGACGAGTCGTCGCCCTGTTACGTGAGGAGACGCCGCGGAAATGCTGGACCGTTGCTCGGGGGTAATGGGTGCGGGGAAACGGGCTGTTTTCGTTTTCGGAACGGCGTTGGCTGTGGGAAAGCCTCGTTTTTACTGGCTTTGATGAATTATTTTAAAGCTTCTTTTAACAAACTGGCACCATCTAAGTATTATATAATTTATTAACATGAAGGAGTTGAGAAAAAGTAATAAATAAGATAATAAAAATTTAAACTATTGCCTTTCACTAAGGTGAAGTCTTTCACTATGTCTTCATCACATGTTTCTGACTCATCATCTGAGCTTTTAGTTGAAGAATTGTTGTCGAACGTACTCTCAGTATCTTTCTTTATTATTAATTAATTTATCTTTGTTTTCCATATGATCTTACCAGGAGAATCACACCTTTCAATAACAAATTTGGATGAAACTTTGAAAATTGTTTTCTTAGTACCAAATAATGAAACATGCCACCTTTAGTTTGATTTCATGAGCTTTCATTCAATTGATACAATTAAAAGCATTATCATTGTTCATGTAGGCAATGCTAAAAATATCATATATGTAGGTATACTTGCTATAACAAAACATACTTTATTTCCTAAATAAAGCGCTATGAGATCAAACTAAAGGTTGGGCGTTTCATTATTCGGTACTAGAAAACAATTTCCTCAATTTCATCCAAATCGGTGATCCAGAGGTGCGTACGTTTGTACTTTATCTAAGTTTTTTTTTGTTTTAAGATAGTACACAAATATGTCTAGAAATATAAGAATTGCGTTAATAACGTTGATTTACACAAAATAAATATAATATTTACCATACGTGTTATTATTCTTTAGTATTGCGTATACATATTATGGTTATGTGAGGATAAAATCATTTAATAATAAGCGCAAAATTTTAGTTCAACATAAATTTATTATACCAAGTGTAGGGAAATATGAACAAATTCAAGATAATGTATAGGTGCAATTTAGAATAATACTTCAAAATATGCAGTCAGTGGCGATTGAAAATCGGTGTAATTTTAATCTCACTTTGGAGGATGCATCTTCTCGTGGAGACATTTATGCATCGCTGCTGCTACTTCACATTCCTCTGTTTGTTCGTTTGCTAAAACACAAGATAAAATTTCAACCACAACAACATCTTTCAATATATAATTTTTGGAACATAATTAATTTCCTTGAGAATTAGAAACCTTGCACAACTACTTTTTTGGCCGAAGTAATTTCGTATATTTTAAAGGTAATTTATACTATATCTAATGAACTGTACACTATTTACCCTTATTCACGCATTCAGTAAGTTTTTCTTTATCATTGTCGGTCATTTCTGGTACATGTTGCTTAAACCCTTCGATTTCCTTTTCGAGCACTAACTTGCCATTTTCCATCTGTACAAATTGAATGCTTAGTTGCGTAAACGTATAACTGATAGATCAAAATTAAAGCCGAAATCCACTACTCACTTTTCCTTCTTTTTTCATCATACACGCAAAGAGGCACTTGACTTTGGGGTCATCAATGTTAGGGGGTCCAGAAGGTTTTTCAGAAGGTTTTTCTGTAATAAACAGTCAATTATGTATTTATTTTAACGCATGCATAACAAAAGCCCTTTTTCGTACCTATTTTCAGTACGGAAATGGTATGTTATAAGTTTTTATGTGTAATATATTAATTTACCTAAACCGACTTCGGATGAACATTCATCGAACATCTTCTTCTTCTCTGGTGAAGCATTAACGCACACCTTAAAAATTCACAATTTCTATTTATTACAATTCCATTTTTGTTAGCTTTTTTAATTAAAAATTCGACAATCTAAAAAAATTTATTGACGATCCGAAAATTAAATTTAAAAAAAAATAATGGCAAATTATTGATTAGATAGAGAAATGTTTTGCTAAAACTAATTTAAAATATTACAAAAAAGAAAAATTAGACAATTTAAAATTTTTTTTATCTAAAACTCTACAATGTATTAATTGGTTATACACCAAAATATAAAAAGTCAGATTATAATGTTCAAAGTCTTTTAAAAGTCACTTTATAACTAATTTCATTGTTATCGTACACATTTAAGCTTGAAAATAAAATTTTTTTGTACTTAAATTGTATAGAAACAAATTCCACCGAGTAATATAATATTTAGCATAGAATTTTATATTGTACGACCGATTTTTATAAGGCTATTTTAAATAGTCTTTCTGCTTGGTATTACGTCAAGGTAATACAGAAGGTGTAATATAGAACTGAAAAAAACTCAAAAAAGAAGATTGTACTTACCACAGCAACCAACACACTCAAAATGCAAATGAAGGACTTCATTGTGCTGATCGATTTTCGGTAGTCTGAGCTGTAGAAGAACGTTTTCAGAACTGAATGCATTTTTGTACTCGTTGGCTATTTATAATACGAAGGCCTTCGATTACGTGAGAAATTGCAAGCATTGTTTCATTAATAATTACCATAACGCCATAGAATGAGGCGTGAATAATTGCCAACATAACTAAATAATTGTCTATTTTTCTCTTACAGTGTTCTTTGTAGCTTACAAAAAAATGTATTTTTACATTTCAAGTTATTATTTTTAAAGACTTTTTTAAAAGCCAACTTGTATTGTATCCGGAACCGGATTTAATTATTTTTAATTGGAACAAAGTAAGTCCTTACTCTGATGATGATGATAAGAATATTATACGTGTTTTTTTAAGAAATTTAGGAAATACAATTTAAATGCTTTCATTATCGGCCACCATTTTTTATCCATATTAGGTAAGATTGAAAAATATTATATTATTATTACTGAATTTGAAATAGAATATCTTAAAGTCGCCCACCTGAAAGCATTTTAATACACTAGCTGAATTCTATTTTTTTACGGTTATGAAATGTGACACTACATGGTTAAATTAATTTTTTAATTCGTGGGATTCTACAATGTTATTTACTTTTTCAACTTTTAAGCCTTGATAAAGGTACTAGTCAAGAGTACCGAAACGTCGGCAAAAGAAATAACATCAAGCAATTTGTTCGAGTGATCATTCGAGTTTCCCTTATTCCAATCCTATTAGTTATTATGAATGCAAGTTTTCTTTAGAATTTAGTTTTAATTATTTTAAACTAGCAAATCCAACGCGCTTCGCGCGTACTATTTTCTTTTTTTGGGGTTATACACCTAATTTTTCAGCGTGATTTGACTTTACTTGATTTAAATAAAAATTTTAATTATTTTAAAGTAAATAATTTACCTAAAATCTTAAATCAAAATTTTTCTACATAAATTCACGGTCTAAAATTAGTCTACTATCTGTATCTATAAAATTCAAAATCAGCGAACCAATCACGTCGCTGTTTCAGAGGCTTCACAACATTCGGCCATCTCTTTTTTAAGAGAGAGATTATATAAAATTATTAAATAATTTTTATAAAATAAAGAAACGAAATTATTTAGATGTTTATTTATTTATTTATTTATTTAACCAGAGTGTACATAGATGTAAATAGTTAAATATAAAAATTCAAACTTAGTGGATATAGCGAATCCTCACGCTTAATTTTTACAGACACATCAAGATCAATTTTTAAATGCTTCACAACATCCGGCCATCGATTTTTAAGAGAGGATAAGAGAGGAATGATATATCGATATAAATATAAAAAATATGAAATTATATCTAATATTATAAACAGTTTTTTTTTCAAATTAAAATAGAAATTTTTTTAAATGAATAAGTACTCTTTTTATAAAATATTTATTTATAATCTCTTGATGAATGTATCAAAGGACAATTCGCTCCATAAAAACAGAGGCGCACCTCAATAATCTTATAAACAATCTCAGCGCTCACATTTGACTGGGCACAAATATTCCACCTCAGTACAACCTCTCCCGGTATCACTCGGATCTAATAAATTATCATGTTTTATCCGCGGCGCAGCGTGTTTGCGCAGCGGCGCTCGCTATTATTATTGTTATTGTAATTTTTGCGTGTTCACGAGCGTCGACCTCGCTATTTTCTAAATACAACCTCCCGGCTACGGGACGGAGGCTAGCAGTCTAGGCCCCGGCGTCCTCGCGCACGCGAGCCCGTGATTTAGGAGCTGCTGGTTTCGAGCTCCCCTCCCCCTCTTCCCCGCCCTCCTCGCCTTGCGGCTGCTTAACGAGGTTAGAAAACGCGCGGGATTTGAATTTCCGTCGGAAAATCGCTTCTCTATCTCCGGCTCCGGTCCTGTTTCGGCTGCGCGAGAGGCTACAAAGAATTAGCGGGGTTCGGCTCGGGGATTAATGGGGAGCGCGGCGCCGCGGGTCCCGCGGCTTTTCCGCTCCTTCTCCGGCGTGTACAGCCGATTTTCGCCGCCCACTTTTGCACTGTTGCTGCTGCTAGTCCCGGGATGGAGCTTTCTACGAGTCCGGGCTTGATTTTAAGCTCTTTCCCGGCATTTGGATTTTGCTCTTTTTTTTTTAAATTTATCTACCATTCGGGTTTGTGCGCTTCTTGGGGGGGGGGCAAATGTTTTTGTGATGACTAGCGGTAAATGGTATTGGAAAACTGCATTAGAGATTGAAGTTGCGAAAGCTCTCGCAGTCGTCCGGACTCATAATCAACTTTTGTTGGTTTTTCGTTAATCCGACTAACAAAAACAGACTCTCCTATAATAGAGCAAACTTTATTCGTTTTTAGTATTTTACTTTCACAATGGCTTTTGTTTAATTTGAAGGGATCTGACACCTTTAAAAATGATGCTGAAAGTCACTTACGCAAAAATGGAGGAAAACTTAAAATTATACTTTAGTACGAAAATTCGAAAACTACATAAATTCCTAAACAAAAGAATTTCAAGAACTTTTTGATATCTACTTTTACGTATTTCTTTTGATATCATTTTATGAATATTGTCTTCTTTTTTGCAATTTATTCTAAAGAGATTGCACGAAATTTTGATTCCATTGAAGATAAAAATAAAAATTTTAAGTGATTATCTGGTTAATTATTTACCGAAATCTAATTTAAAGAAAGAGGCCGCAGTCAAAAAAATCGAATTTTAAATCTGAAGGGCTGCTCTTACAGCGCTTAATTAAAAGCAATTCTCAATTAAGAGAGGCTCAGCACATAAGTTTTAATTAAAAAGTATAAACTAATTCCGGAGCGAGTTCAGTGATTATTACACATAATCATAACTGCAGAGCGAGAAATTTATTCGGGCGCCTTCCTCCCGTCCTCTCGTCGCGATCGCGCGATTACAATTTTTAAGTCCCCGACGACGTCGTCCTCGTCGTCGTCGGCGGCGGCGGCGGCGGCGACGCGCGAACGCAACGAAAGTATATCCTATATATATGTATACTCGGCCGGGGGCCGCGAGCACTTGGCAGGCTGCTCTGGAGATTGTTTTAAATGCGACAACCCGCCCGTTTTCAAGACCAATTAAAACTTTGCTCGTCCCCGGCTTTTCTCCATCCTTCTCTATTTCGTTCTGTTTTCCACTATCTGTTTCTTCCTTTTTCCTTCGCCTCCTTTCGCCCCGCCGCCACGTCACTCTATATCTTTCTTTCTCATCCCCTTGCTAGCATATGTATGGCCTTTGCGCTCCTAGTTTTTTTCCTCCTTCTTGAGCCGCGACTTTTTCGCTTCTTAGCCGCGACGCGCAAAAACACTTCTGCGGGCCGATGAAAAATTTATGTTCAATTGATTGCGGTTTAAGCTAATGATTTTGCGCTACAAGTTTTCTGCTTTTAATTGTGTACTTTAAGCTCTTTTTTATACCTAACAGTTGGAAAGGGAAGCGCGTGTAAAAGGTTTAATTATAGCTCTGTAAATAGCGAGTTTATTTTATCATTCAGAAAACAGGAAGTGATAAACTTTCAAAATCAGTTTGTCGGCTTTACTTTTTAGACAAGTCACATAAAATACTTTAAAAGTTTTCAAAGTTTTACGGAAAATAGAGCGATGCTCACACAACAAAAATAAGCTTTCTAAAAAGTTGACGACTTTATCGCATAGAGCATCAAAACAGATTTCGATTGACCTGATTTTTAAGTCTTCTGCTGCGTCGTATATATATAGTTAAAGTACAAGTATTGTCTTATTTACTGAAGCTTACATATTTATCGCGAGAATAAAGCAGGAATACGCGTTAAGCTCCGTTCTCGAGAAAAACTGTTTTAAACGTGGCTATTATAACAATTTAATAATCTTAATTTCAGTATCTGCATCGTACAATCAAAGAAACTTGCCGAATCAATTAATGATCCAGAAGCACAATTCCTCCTCTCCCAGCGGCGCACATTTCGCCCGAGCCACCTAAATTTTCCGCGCTCATTACCTAATGTCTCATTTCCTTCTTACTTTTGGCCTATCTCACTTTTCTCGGGCGTTTCACCTGCTCGGTCGTCGGGCTCTCTCGCGCACGACCGAATATATACGCGCGCACTTCCGGCGTCGAGAGGGTTTACGGGTGGCGCAAACAGGGCCACGCCGCGAGCCCGAGGAGATGTTTGTCACATTACCGCGGGCGCCGAGTGCGACGTAAAATTACGGCCGCTGAAGACGAAACTTTCGAGGTGCGACTTTACAGACTTCTTCCGCCTCTTCGCTTCTTCTCTTTCTCTCTCTCTCTCTCTCTCTCTCTCTCTCTCTCCGCGTCGCTCGTTAATGAGCGTCGGTTGACTTTCGGCCGCGGACGGGCTCGTAATTATCTCCCGCGCGGAGACGATGATTCGTCTTTGTTGCTTTCTCCAGGGGGGGAGGAGCGGGCGACTCTCGCCGGACGCTGACTTCTCGAGATATTAAAGCGTCGCTCCCTCTCTTCTTTCCCGGGGAGAGAGCTCGCGCCCGAGCACGCGACGTTTTAATGGAATAAACGAACCTGACCCGACTGATTACGTACCGTAAACGTCGTAAAACGCTCCGGCATGCCCAAGTGGGAGATGAATTTTAAATGGCGCCCACGCCGAGGCGCCCCGAGCAAGTGGAAAAGAGCTTCTTATGGTTTGAAATAAAAAAAAGCCCTGCTTTCGCTGACACTAAATAAATCATTTTACAAGCGCGGTACTTGGAGGCAAGCTGCAAAAAAGGCTAAGGTTCCTTTATTGCACAAGCAGCCTTAACGTCCGATCGAACCTGGATCTTTCTACTCATTTTCGGATATACTTATCCGCGAAGAGTATTTGGCACTTTGTTTATTACACGTCTTTACGAATAAAACGTGACCCGTAAATCACAGCGAGTAAATAAAAATGATTGCATCGCACGCAATTATTTACAACACTTGCTATCGCTAACTCTATAACATTCGAATCCGACTTTTACTGCAGAGTGCCGGTGGGCGCGCAATACATCAACTCGGGCACACTTCCGGTATCTCGGAGGATCTGGCGCGTTCGGCAGATGACGACAGTCAGTGGCCCTTCCGAATGATCGATCGCCCGGCCAAGATTTCAATCAGTCGGCAAGTGCACCCGTTCCAAAAAAAAAAAAACAAGTTGACATCTAATCAGTGGCGCGTTAAACCGGAATTTATTTACAGCAGTCGTATATATACGTACGACTCGCGAAAGCGCCTCAATCGAGTCGAGTCCCCTCTCTTTTCCTTATCGACGCAGACAGAGTGATGGATATTTTTAGGTGGTGGAGAGCCCCTCTCGAGGTACTTGTTGAGTCTTTGAAAGTAGAGATAAGAGTTATTGTTTTCTGGAGACGCGTTTCGAGGAAGGAATATAAGTATGCTTTCATGCTCTGATACGTGTCGGGATGATGTAGTTTTGATGTTCCTGCGAATTATTTCGCATTCAGGAATTTATTTTCTCGGAATTTTCGTTTTTATCGCTGTAATTCTGTGTTTAATTGAATTAGAATTAATCGAACATCACTAATGAATTTTCTGAGCAAATTGCACTTAATTTGTCCAACTTTAAAATCCGCTTTTCTAATTTTTAAATGTAAAATCAGATTTCGAAGTAAATGCGCGAAAATAAGCTCAAGCAGGTCAAGCGAGTGCAGCCTACATCGATCAAAGAAAACCTTTTTTGAGACAGCGTCAAAAATGCGGAGCTGCCTGCGGAACTTGACTCACGAGCTGAAACGTTTCTGAATCATCAATCTTCTGAAAAGAAAAATCTAAACTGAAGTGCAAAAGTCTTAATTCTCACGTTGCCGTCGCAACCTCCGTCGATACATCATTTTCAACGTTTTCAGAAAAATAGATTGCACTGTTATTAATTAGCGGATGCTGGACAGTAAAAATAAGATAATTTTATATTGTACATCATCCATTTATACTTTCACATAAATCTTGAAATTTAAATCCATTTAGAATAATTTTATGTTTTTTTAAATTTTCTTTAAAGGCCATATTTATCAAGTGACTATGTTAATAAAATAGTAGTACATTAGTTGATCAATATACTTCCAAATAACAAACAATGAGAAACGGGATCAAGCTGCTCTTTCCCCATCGCGAGCTATAAAAAATAAAACTTGGCCCGAAATAAAGTGACAGAGACGTCCGACCGCGGCCAAGATCCATAACTCAGTCAATAAACCAGGCCGGTCATTTAATCGCGACACTGCACCCGTCCAGCTTCGAAAAAGCAACCGTCCGCAGCTCTCTCTCTCTCTCTCTCTCGGCAGTCGAAGCGCGTCGGGTTCGATTATCGTCGGCGAAGCGTTCCAGCGGGAAAAATGAGGATGTTGATGAAGCGTCGATGGCCTCTCTCTCGCGCCTCCCCCGCCGACTCCTCAATTTGTCCCATTGTTCGCGCCGCGATCAAAGTTCCATTTATTTCGGGCTTTTTGCTCGTTCGCCAGGCACGCGGGATCGAAGCCCCAGCCTCGCGGAAGCGCGGCTTGTTTATGGCAGCGTCCGGAATTGGATTGGCCGTATTTTCGCGGAACTACGAGAAAGTGAGAGAAAAACATGATTTATGCCCATTCCGATCAAATTGCCCGGTGAATTGGCCCGCTTTACCAAGTCCCCCCCCCCCCAGCCTCCCCCCGGCCGGCTGGCTTCCTCACTCTCGCTTGTGTTTCCTCCGGGGAATGATCTGAGATGAATCGGAAATTGCGCTACAATGCTGCGCGGGAAAAGGCTTCGAAATACATCATGCGCTTTTATTTCAATATTACGCGGGGCTGAATTCATCTTTCTCGACAGTGACGGCCGAACGAAAATAGGATCGTTGTTTTATTGCTTTATCGCTTGTTATCGATGTGCTTGTTGTTGTTGTTTTTTTTTTTTTTTTTTTTTCGAGATTTATGAACTCATGCTGAACCTGAATTATCGAAGCGAGCTGTAATACTGTAATTGATTTGAGAAAAAACTATATTTAATTAAGAACGCAGAATTTAAATCAGCATCCATTTAAATTTTTTACATATATATACTTTATACTTCTGCAAAATTAGCGTACTTTAGTTCAAAAGCTTTTTACATTTTAAATTTTGATTGCCATCTAAAATTTATGTAAACTACAGCCAATACAGCTACATTAATCGAAAATAAAATAATGAAACACAGAATTGTTGAGCAGAAAATTTTTCTTCTATAAAGTCGTCGTTCCTACATTAGACAAATGATTAAAAAGTTTATTGACGAAGCATCACCGACTCTCTCGTTTCTAATGCAAAAGAGCACTATCCAGTTCGTGCAGATTTCGAGCGTCAAGAAAGCTTGTCAAAATCTTTTTTTAAAAAAAAAAAAGCTCCAAATAATAGAATGTCAAAAAAGGCAGGAAGGAAGGAAGAAGCCAAGGACGCATCGGCAGTGGGAGCGCCGTGGCCCGTGTATTTTTTAATGGCGCGACGCCCTCTCCCGGGAGGGCGGCAGAGGCGGCGCTCTTGGAATTCGGTATGAAGGATGCGCCGATTTTGCGCCTTTAATATCCATTTTAAATATTCATGAGTTCTCTCGCGCTTCGTGTACACGCGCGGCCGGATATAGAAGGCGCGCGCCTTGCGCGCGCGAGCGAGAGCACGGAGCGTTGAAAAGGCTCGGGAGAAATTACACTCGTACAAAAGTTGGCCTGAAATTGAGTCTGGGGGGGGGGGCTCCGCAGGAATTCGCGCGCGAGCCTTTAGCTCAACGCTTAATTTGATTTTTTCAATTTTCTTTGCCATTCTCTTTCCGAGCGGGCCGAGCTATTTTGTTCGCCGCTACGAGCGAGTGAATGGGGGGGACATTTAGGATTTTCGGATAAAAGCGCTCGGCTGGGGGTTTGTTTGCCAAGGCGTTTATTTCGGAAATGTTTAGTTTTCGGGAACAAAATTTTCTGGGCGAATGGCTTGAATTGCGAAAAATTTAATATGCGACGGCCGTTTGAATTTGTTTAATTAAGTGAACTTGGTGTCAATTAAATAAAAGTCCATTTTTAGCTGATTTCGCGTAAGATTTAATTAGCGAATAGAAAATCAATAGGAACTGGAATTAATTAAATATTTTATTAACAGAAAATCTTAGTATGCATCCTTTGAATTTAAATTGCCACCAATCACTTTACACAAGACTTATAAATTATCAACATCTGAATCGATTAACTAATGGAAAATCGACTCCAACGTACGTCAAATTCAATAAAGCCCGAAAAATCGCTAATTCAACTGTATACTCGGCGAATGATTAAAAAAATCAGGTCCCCGCTCGAGCGCCAAGTAGGACCAGCAGTATTAGGTTAGCTTCTTGGCCGCGAGTCGGAAGAGGTCGAGCGGCCAGTAGCTGCGAGCGCATCATTTGTAACGCGAGCTATACATCCCGGGCGAGCCTGTGCCGATCAGCCTGCCAAAGTCAACAAATCAGATTTCGAGCTCCTAACTCAATCATCGGCTAAATTCGATACAGAAACCTCACCCGTTGCTCCTGGCCGGCGCACGTAATTCGCCGTATCATTTTGTGCCTGCTTTATCTACCCCCGATCGCGCCCTTTGTGACTCTCCCCGCCAATTGGCTGTCTTGTTGCGCGATGAATTTTCGAAAATGCCAAAAAGTGCTACTAATCAACGCGTACCTTCGCGTTTTGTAAGGAGATTGATTAGGATCAATCAATGGAGCGGCGAAAAGTTAGGCCTTTTTATCATCCGGACAGAGGGAGAAATATTCTAAGAAAAATTACTATAGTAATAGTTGGTTCATTCATTTAATCGCGTATAGTTGGTTCATACATTTTTATTTAATTTGTAACTGCAAATAACGTTTTTACGAAATTAATTATAATACGAACTTCGAGGGCGCAGTCGTTAAGGTCCAACGTCCGAGTAAAAATCTTTATAATTAAAGTACTACTGTTAATTAGTCAATGATTAATAAAATACTGTTACTGTTTGTTTCAAATATTAATTGGTTAGTTCTACAAGTATCCTTATTATGATTTCTGCTCACCGTCGGTCGCGAGTTCGAATCCTTGCGGAAGCAGCTTTTTTTACAAATAGAAACATGAATTTAATTTACTTTGCAACGTAAATTTATCAAAAAAGCTCATGAACATTGAAATACAAAATGATAAACAGGACCACTGCACTGTGAATATTAAAATCTACTATTATGATGTCAATCAATGACTAATAAATTCCTAAAAAATGTTTCTCCGTGCAGCCGATGCGATAGAACGCACGTCGGTCCTACTTGATTATCCAGTCGGAGCAGCAGCTGTGTCACATCGAAGCACGAAAATCCGCTGCACTTTTTTTGCCCAAGTAGTTCCGCAAGAGCGGAGATGGAGATGAACGGAGGGGAGAAAAATAGAGTGTGTAGTGGCGCATTCCGGGGCTGTTTTTCACGCCGAAGCTCAAAGCTACGTATGTGCGGCTGCGAAATAAAGAAGCCGGCGCATCGCGGCCATAAATCAACTCGGCCAGTGAACCCATCCGTCGCGTCTTTTTCTACATAGCGTCCCGGCTCCCTGGCCGACTGCTGCGCATAGAGACCCGCGGCTGAGCTTCCTTCATAACCGGTCACTTCCGCGCTCGGGCACGTACAAAACGAAGGAGATTTCCGGCGACGAGACAGAGAGAGGAGAGAGAGAGAGAGAGAGAGTTCCCTCGTCGCAGCGGCGATTTCTCCCGGCCCCCATAAATCACTATTAAATCTTGAAAGAGAGACTATACGCGCCGGCTTTTGCTGCGAGCTTCATCCGAGCGCTCACCTCGTCGAGTAATCTATCAGCTTTCTCTGCCGCTCCTCTCCCTCTCTCTCCCTCTCCCTCTTTCTCCCGTGTTGCCTAATGGGACGTTCGAGCACTCGCGGCTGGCACTTTCTCTGTCTTTCTCCCTCGATCGATCACTATCCGTCCCAAGCGCTAATATACACTGCATCTAATCAACAGGAGTTCAGGCGCGTAATGGCAAGGCCATCCGTAATGCCGAGGGGCGCGAGAGTGCAGCCTCTTTATTTAATGAAAAGAGAGCAGGAAATGGCCTCTCGGAGCTGTGTTTTTTTTTTGTTTTTTTTTTTAGAACGATTCGAAAAGTCGGCTTTTTCGGAGGAAGCAGCCTTTGATTGAGAGTTGAGCAAAGAGGGAGGGAGCGGAAATTAAAAGCGATTTCCGATGCATTTAAAGACTCGTCTGAGAAAATCCGAGAAAAAAGGAGCTAATGGAAAGTGAATTATAAATGATTCTCAACGGCATGCACGCCTTTGCCCGATTGCCGCAGTTCAAAGTGACTTGCTAGTGGCTTAGATAAGCTACTTCGAAGTTCGACATGAAAGTTTGCTCAAGACATGCCACTTATTTACTCTCATCGATTTGCTCAAACGTTTAAGATAGCTTTATAATTCACATTAATTATCATTTTCTTGTTCGAGAAAAAAAATTAATAAAAAACACTTACAAAAAAGTATAAAGATGCGTTAAAAAACTGAGCCACAAGATTCAATGAAATTGCAGGGCTGGATTGCAACGCAGAGAGAGAGAGAGAGAGAGAGGGAGAGAGAGAGATAGCCGACTCGGTACGAGCGAATGACTCGTTAATTGATAAGCCTTTCGAGCCCTCGTCGAGTTAACCGCTGATTGACTTTAAACTCCGTCCTCGGGGACCTAACGACGGACGCGGCGCATGCAAGAGAGAGAGAGAGAGAGAGAGAGGCCCCGAACGAGCAGTGCTAGCCGTCGAGATTAGTGCGTTTATGTATTAACGCCGCTTCGACGTCCTCCCGATCGTCGCTTTGAGAAGAAGCGAGTGATTACGCGGTTCAAGCGTGAGTGTTCCTGGACACCGAGTATCAAAGGGAGCGCCGGTCGGGATGAAATTACGACGGATCTGCGCGCAGTGATTCAAATTTCGTGCGGGACGATGGCGCGAGAAATTTTTTATTTTATTATTCTCTAGGTTTTCGGGAAGTCGATTTGATGGAATTCAATCATTTGTGGTTCGTTGGAAGGAGAAATTGGAGATTTCGGGAAATGTAATTTTAAAAAAAATGCGAGTACTTACATTAGGGCAGTTCAGAAGTCCTCCTTGTTAAGTAAGCTTTAAATATATTGAAAAAGACTTTTCTTAAAGTTTAGAAAGGTATATTGATTTTGTAAAAAGTTGATTTTGTATACTGTCTCATTTAGCGAACAAACAAGTCCTCAAGCACGTTGTTAGAAAATGATTTTTTTTTTACAAAGAAGGCTAAATTGTACCTTTCTTATTTTTGTAAGAAAATAATTTGTTTTTAACAATTATAGATAAAGTTTTGCTGGTTTGATTCAACTTTAATCCTGAAAAGATTATTCCAATTAATTATTTCAATTTTAATATTCCTAAAATTAATAATAGCTTTGTAAAAGTTAATCGTGCTGAATTCAGGTCGTTATCGTCACTGAATCTACAGATATTCTATTATTTCAATCGCTTGAAGTGAGCTTATTCAATGTTTTGGATACATTCTTATCTTCCAGAGAAAACATTTTCAACAATTAAGAGTTCACTCCAAGATTTTTATTCCATTGAAATATATATCATTAATTAAAATTTTTTAGAAAATGTGCGCAAAGGAAACGCATTTTTGAAATGCAACCGTGAAAAGATGACCTAAATTACTGACCTGCTTACGTGCCAGTAAAAAAGATTCTTTAATTAAAAAAAAAAGAATCCTCTTCGCATTCGAAACCGTGCTTAAAATATTTACGATTCAAAAGTGCCGTTTATAGCGCAACAAATAAATCAATAGTCATAAATTTGCCCGATGTTTGTTGTACAAACAAATACACTATCAACGCTTTCAACTAAAGTCGAACCTCGCATTCGCGCGATCGTTTATACTCTCCGCTAAATAATTCAACGAGTCGACGCGTAAACCGAAATTCCCCAACGTATTCCCTAATCGTAAATGCGCGCGATTTTACGTCGGTTAAAAGAGGCGTTTCGTTATCGAGCACACTTTCCCTTTCTCTCCCGGGAAAAGGGAGCTGTCGTCATTTTCCAGAGTTGCGCAACGCCCAATGCCCGCGCGCTGCGGAGTCTCGTTCTTACTCCGCCGAACTCCTCGCGAAGGCTTTTACGGATTGGCGCCGCGCCGCGAAATTATGTATTTCGCCGAAGAAAACACGGGGGACTTTTCGCGCTGAACGAATTCGCTCCGCTCGGATGAATGGGGCGTTAAAATTTTTATGCAAATTAGGTTCTTTATAAATCAAGAGCGGAGGAAACGCCGGTTAAATGTACGCGAAAGATTCTCCCGTACAATCAACTTGAGATATTTAAAATAATAATGCGAAAAGCTTTGATTCATTATAACGGCGGAGAAACTTTTCACTTTCCTCGCTAATTACTTCGATGCCGCGCCAATGCCATCAGCGCGAATCATTTAAAACATAAGAATATAAACTCAGTTAATTTAAACAAGAAATTTTTCCCTCGGAATATATATACGTTCCCGCGTAAATATTCCAATAATTTAATATCCGGATCAAAATTCTCCAGGTTGAAAAAAGTTGGGTAGAAATGAGGGGAGCTGCTCGGAAAATACTGCCTCGCGCAGTTAATGAATTTCCGAGGCTTGTGAAAAAAAAAGAACGAAGAGGGAGAAGGAGCAGTAGTAGTATACCGCCGTGTCGACCGGCGGGGATACCTTCATTCTAGTTAACTCGCGAGATGCGGCTCCTTCGGAATTTTTACGCCGAGCAAAATCGCGCAACTGCAAAAAAAAAAAGGAAGGCTCGAAGGGAGAGCTTAACAGCCAAGCAGCGAACACGTCGCATTCTGCGCGAGCTTTTACCCTCCGTCGCGCCTGAAACTTGTCTTGCCTGCACACTTTTGCCTCATTTGTCAGTAATTAAAAGAGACTTTAAAAAAGGCAGGATAAATAATAAATTCACTCTGCAGTTATAAAAGAAGAGGCAATAATCCCTCTTTGCTCGGCTGCTAAAAAATTTGACCCGCTGCGTGGACCTCGACTCAGCCTTCGCCGTCCGGCAGCTTGTTGCGAGGAAATCCGTCGGGGGAAGGTGAGCGAGCATAAAAGACGAGCTTACCTCCGCAATCTCCGCGCGGCCGAACGATTTCTTTTATTCCGCAGCAGAAGTCCGCGCTCTCGCTTCTAATTTCGAGATTCCAATTTTCATGGAATCCTTTTCTCGATCCCGATCGAGGCTATCGCTCGAGGGAGCACGCCGCGGGGGGCAGGGGGGGGGGGTCGAAGAAGGGCGCCCGACTACTATCGCTGCTCGACGATTATTCACGCTCTGAATAAAAGTAGCCGGGACTTTGAATTAAAATATTCTCTCCAGACGACCATCCCCGGAGAGACGGATTTCCCGAAGTACTCGGGGAAATTGCGGGAAGTGTCGAGAGAGAGAGAGAACCAAGCGAGAGCGACGATTCGACGAGACCTACTGGAAGACGGAGTCGAATTAATACAAACAACGAGTAATCCCGGACTTTTCTCTTTTCTCCGGGGCGGATCAGCGTTATTTAATTAGTGTCTTATGTATCGAATACTGATGCGTGCTATCTGCGCGAATTCAAACAATTCAGCTGCTTGATATTGATTGCCCTTGTTCTATAGCTTCGTCTTTCTTTAAGAGAGTTCCGCTGCACTTCAACACTTGTTTCACTTATATAGATACAGCATTCCCGCGTCCGATAATTAAACAAATTAAATAATTTAATATGGTATTGATAATACGAAAAGTAGCATTGAACATCAAACTCATTTATCGTAGTATTTTCCTAATAATCATATATTTCAAACAGCACTGTTTTCGAATATAAATACCATAGAATCTTCAAACCAGAATCAGCCTTCCATTTCCGCAAAACGAACCTAACCCGCGCATTCGTATTGTCTTCCTTTTATTCATCAGAAACTCCTGAAATCCCGCTTCTCCCCCTCCGGCATTCACCTGAAAAGAGAAATATAAACCGCGCACGCGATTATTCACGGTCGTATGCAGCGGCCCATACAAACGAACCCCTAATAAATCCCAATTTCGAACAAGGCCGGCAGGAGGCAAGAGGGGGAGAGAGAGAGAGAGAGGGAGGGGCTTTATATACAGGTATAAAGTCGAGCTCGACGACTTATCCGCACCAATAAAGAAACACGAGTCCACTCGAGAAAACCCGAATCGACGCCGCGTCCCCTTTCAGCCAAGACACGTCCGCGGCAAAGGGCTTTACGTATCAAAGAAGTAAATCCCGATTGAGTTGCAGGCCTTGGGGGGAAGGACCGACGAATGGCCGAGGCGGAGGCAACGACGGCAGGCGCATCAACGTGTGTCCCGGCATGATTTTTACATGGATTTCGCGGTATGGAATATTCGAGGTCGAAGCTGCGCGGCGTTAAAAAGGTTGGGGAGCGTGGTTGGTGCTTCGTTCTGGTCAATTAGCTGAAAGAGTAATTACTGTTATGACAATTAGCAGGCGTTTATTTAAATGGATTAATTAGCTCGCTAATTGGGTATTCAGATCATCGAATATGTAACAATATAGCAACGTATATAGATCATCAACATAAATTACTATCCGCGGCTCGTGGTTGTGTTGATGTCCGGAGGGTAGCCAAGTTTACATCATTAGTCTTTACTCGGAGCTAAAACCGATCATTTGAATCCCATTACATACCTTTTTTCGATGATTGATAAGAACGAAAGTAGCTGGCTCTTTTTAAAGGGTAATCTGGGAGAAGCAGTTTTTTTTTTTGTAAATTATCCGCTTCTACTGTCGTTAGTGGAGATAAAAAAGAAAAAAAAAATGTTCGTTCCTATAAAATTCCAACGTCATCTCTAGCACTATTTAATTCGAGCATTCGAAAAAGCTCCGTAAATCACTCATAATTTTCGCGAACGTCACAGTGCACTGCGAAATACGGTCGATTTAATGCGAAATAGCTCAAAAGACAAAATAAGAGAGCAGTCTGGGGAAAGAGAGAAGAGGGAGTTTGCGAGTCGTTTTGAGGGGAGGGGTCTGCGGTTGCCAAGCGACACTCTTGGTGAAAGCACGAAAGACGGAAGTGATCCTGACCGAGGCAGACAGCAACCCGCCGGTACCTTGTGGACCGACATTTCTGAATACATGCGGTGAAAAGGGGAAGAGGGCCGGCGGAAGAGCCCTTTATTACAACTGTCCGTCCTGATTTCTTTGTACGTGTTTTGCCGATTTGCTCATTTCCGGTCGAGCCTTTTAGCTTTGGAAAATTAGCTGGGGGACTATTCACTTTTCTGGACTATTCATAAGGTCTGTAAATGTTTGTTATTTAAATTCTAAATTTTTGTTGTTGTTTTATAGGGCAGTTTCAACATTTTGGAATATAAAAGTATAAAGGAAGTTAACTTTAATTGTTGCGTATTAACTTAATTAAAAAACGAAAACTTATCGTAAATCTTTGTTTTTCTGTACAACTTTTCAAAAAATAAAGATTTGTTAATAATTTTTTAATCAATAGCTTTTGATGTCGCTTACCAAATGAGATGACTCTGAATTTTTCGTATTATAAAGTGAGATGACATTGATTATTTTCTGACTTCCTTCACATTTTCACATCAGAAGACATGCCTAAAAATTCCAAAAAATAATCCACGACCCAAGCACGTGACTCTCTCCTACCAAAACATTGTAATTAGCTAATAGACATTCTAGAGCATTTGACAGCCGTACATTCGCATCGAGAAATATTGCGGGCGGGTTCTGTCGACAGCAGCCGGGGCTCGTATTAATTCGTCGAGGGAATCGTTCCCCCCCTTCCGCGAAAATGCTAAAAGCACTACGCGTGCCGAACGAGCCCGCATTAAGCATGTGCGTGCAATTAGCTCTCGGTGCGCTCCAGTTCTTCCCGCTCGCGCGCCACGCATCCACCTCCCCTAGCCGGGTGGGACCGAGCGGAGAGAGCGAGGGAATCGGAAGCTTTAAAGCTCGGCCCCGGAATTCTTATCCCACGAGGTAGCGAAACAATCTCGTGGCTGGCGAGAGAGAGCCGCTTTGCGAGATAAGTTCGCTGGAAACGCCTCGATTGCCTTGCGCTGAAAAAAAAAAAAATCCAAGTCGTAATTTTATGCGCTTCCTTAGCTCTCCGCGTTGGAATGTTATTAGTTTCGAGGTGAAATTGTGAATTCGTTTTAAAAGGTTATTGGAAAAATTTAGATAATGCAATTGATATTTTGGCCACGGAAACTAAAATGTATGCATGGAATGCATTGGAATTTTTGGAGAAACTATTTTCACGCGCAAGCATTAGTGGATTATTCATTTGGAAGCACTTTGCGGATTGAATTATTAAATCGAACGTAATCCATCGAAAATTCATCGAAATCAAAATATTCGATCCGACGCTGAAAAATTGACAAGGACCTTATTTTGGCTCGGCAATTTTTAATCAACATTTAATTTTCTCGGTCTGCCAGTTGGATTAACAGAGGGAAAGAGACAAATGGCAGCGGAGATCGAAAAAAGCCGAGAGAGAGAGAGAGAGCGGCGCTAAATTTACCTTAGGACAAAATTGTAAGAAATTGATTTTCCCGCGACCGCATACTCAGCCCTCTCTCTTTCGGCACGGCGCCTCAATTTACCATCATTAAAGTCCCGACACTAACACGTGCATCCCCCGGCACATGCACGAGAGGCGAGGTGGGGCGGGGGCGAGGGGAGGCAAATTGGATCAACTGATCCAGTCTGACGATATGAACGCTGCGCTTACTCTTTCTCCGCTTCCCTCTTTTTCCATGTCCACCCTCCCGCGACGTTTTCGCTCCCTTATTTGCTCGTCTCTACCTTTGCTTTTCTTCAGCGAGACAGAGCCATCCACCCTTATGGCTTCGCTCTCTTTTCGTCCTTTCCTTTCCTTTTTCACTGCGTCGGTATTCTCTCCTCTTTTTCTTTTTTTTCCTTTTTCGTATTCCCGTGTAAGAGGTATTTTTTGTTAGATTAGAGATAAAAGTCCTTCCTTTGTTTGGGAACGATAGGATCACTGATTTTTCCTAAGTATTTTATAGATTTGATTTTGGATAATTGTTATATGTTATATATTGATTGGCGTAATAGATTTTATTGCGATACGGAAGTTAATTGAGGCAACGATAATGAAACGTTCATTTTAGAACTTTACGAAACATTATAATTAAACAATATTTTAACGTTATATCAACGGAAACAATGTTACAAATCCACAGGTTAATAATGGATTTTAGCTTCAGTAGTCATTAAAGCTGACTAACGAGAACTGCTTAAGAGTGCAGTTTTAAGTGAATGTGAATAAGGTGGTGATTAATTCAACAGACTGAATTTTAATAGCTTGATTACATATACTTTTTATTTATTTATTATTCATATATCTATAAAAAAATCACAATTTCTTTACCATTGATTCATTGCAGATGAATTATAAATTCCATCTTGCCTCTCTTGACTTATACTTTTTTTTTTGTAATTTCACATTTTACCTTTCGAGCTTATACACTTTTTTAATTAGCACAAGGTGTGAGTTCATTAAGTGGAAAGTCGAACGACAGTAGTCAGCGTTAACCTCGGGTATAGAAAATTCATGAGACGGTAGATGATGAAATTAAATTAAAATAAAATGAAGAAGGAAGGGGACAGGGATAATGCGCGTATTATATTATTAAATTGGTTTGATTGTAAAGCGTCAAAGCCCGCGACAGTTCTTAATTTTCCGAGCGGAGGACATTATTTTGCTAATTAATTCTCTGCGAACTCTCGTTACCTACGTTCCCGGGACAGGAAATAATTGTGTCGCTCTTGCACAGTGTGATGCACAAACGTCAGAGTGGAGATTGTCTAAGTCGTGAATATCTAAACCGCATTAACGTGCCTTGTCCTAATGATAAATAGCGCGTTGCCCCTATAGAACTAACGTACATTTATACACGTCATATACGAAAATGCAAGAGTTATGTTCCAAACAAACGTCCGTCCTGTTTCGGATATCCTCTTGCCAAGGCTTCTTGTTCTTCCTTTTGGTAAAAAGTCGCACGTAACTCATAGCGCATAAAAAGAAGTCAAGTATGACGGACGCGAAGCTTAAGCCGCTTCAATTTTTAATCAAAAAATTTTATCCTCCAAATTTGCAAACTACTTCTTTCATTAAACATTTCTTCTTTTTTTTTTTCATCGAAAGTTTATTTCCGCGCCAGAATTTAACGCACTTTCTCGGACGATAAAAAGAAAAATTCCCTTAATGCAACGCGAGAACATTCGTACAGCATAGAATGCATTAATTTCGAGGCTCGCATAAACTATTCATGCCGCGACCAGCGATAAAGTATTAAAATCATAAAAGTCTCGGCGACATTAATAACGCTTCAGCTGAAAAAAAAAAGTGACATAAATCTATTTCAATGGCATTATTTATCTCTTTAAAAGTAAAAAAAAAAGCGCATCGCCCGGCGTATATACGCCGGGAGAATTGCAATTTTTCTCGACGCGAAACGCGAGCCATCATTTGTCATCCGAGAAAAGGGAATCTCCACCTCGCCGACGGGGGAGGGGAGAGGGGCGCCGAACAACACAAAGCAAACATCTCCATGGTCCTCGGCGCCGATCGCTTTGAGCCGGTCTCTCTCCTTCTCTCTTCATCTCTCTTGATTTCTCCCGACAACAATGACGCTCATTGTTTCGTTATTAAGCGCCCCGAGCCGCTTTTCCGCGGTGTACAAGAGAGAGAAAGAGGACCAATGAGGCCGCGATCGGCGCGCTTCTACTTCACTCTCTGTCTATCCTCCTTTTTCAGATACTACCTTGCTATCCGGCTTAGTACCCTCCTCTTCACCCCCTTTTTCTATTGCTTTTATTCTCGATCCCTTTCTGCCGGCCAATCATTTTGCCGTATCGCTTTCAAAATTTCCGAACGAGGAAATTACAATTCTCGATCAATTTGATTATTGCCGTAAAATTTTTGAAAACTTCGACGCGCAATATTACCCGCAGTTAAGTCTCTCGCGGCAATTGCAACGAAATTTGCATTTTGATGTCTCTAATAAACTATAACAGCCCCGTCGAACTGCGCACGCGCCTCAAAACTCGGCAAATATTCAGTTGCACACTTTACCGACACATCTAATTGCTTCCACGTACGTCCGCGTTCAAATATTAGTTCGTCCGGCGGCTGGCCTGCCGAGAGAGAGAGAGAGAGAGATAGAGAGGCGCACTTTAATCGCTGCCTCTAACTCCGGCTGAACTCTGCGGACGTCTCTCTCATTTTGCATCCCTCTGAGCTGGCGGTGTACTCTCGCAATTACATCAATGGCGATTCAGTTTATTACAATAGTCACCGGCAATAATAAATCACTCGACGCCAGGGACCCTTATCTCCACAACAATGTACGACAGAACTATTACTCGTCACTCTCTCCCTGTTTACGTTCCGGCCGCTGGACGAGCCGAGCCGCCGCTGGTTCTCAAACGCGTCGCGACGCCGGGCGAGAGAGAGAGAGAGAGAGAGAGAGAGAGAGAGAGAGAGAGAGAGAGAGAGAGAGCGAGAGAGAGACGAACGTCCGACGGCCAGGGACGCCGGGAAACAAGCAGCGTTCAAATCTAGCGCATAATGGCCATTGGAGATCGTTTATCACGAGCCGCGCAGATTGTAGGCTGCCGCTGCTGCCTGCGCGATATCGGCGCGGCGCCGAGAGAGCGCGGGAGCGCCTAGGCTTTTAATGGCCAGAGTTGCCCGAGCAAAACGTCGATCGGATGCCGTCTAGGAGAGAGCCTTTTCCCGTTACCTTGCTCCAGTGCCGGCCGACCGAGAAAGAATTGCCCCGGCTTGATATATACGACGCCGTTTCGTTCATTCGACGGGTAACTGTTTTGAGAGATTGATTGCCGCCCCCCCCCCTCCCCCCCCCGCTTACGTACACTTCCGCGGGATAAAATTCGGGATTTTCCTGATGGATTAGCAAAGATTTTAGGCGAATTCGCGTAATAGATTCTCTCTGGGAAGCTTTCCGTGGAAATGGAACGAAAATATTTTTGAATTCTGATATTTTTGGTGCTCTGATGGCGAACAGGCAATGCACGTCAAAACTGAATATATTTCGGGCATACTCAACTTTGCTCGTCCCAATCAATACTGAATCGATTTATCAAGCTTGCAAGCTCAAAGTGCATTCGGTTTTTCATGAAGATTGCAAAGGTTCATCCGATCAAGTCGACTAATTAACTAATAAAGCTATTCCGAGAAGCCCATCTGACAACTTTGTTTACAACTAACTGCGTGCAGGTCTTCTTCCAGCGTCCCGGTCCAGAGCTCGCAGAAAGCCGCTAATGAAATTCATGATATTTTCTCGGATAACAAGCCGGATGCTCACCCCTCCCCCAACGAAATTCCAGCGCGCAGCAGCCCCGCCGAAGCTGTTCATCATCAGCTGCCGCGCTGCGGTCCGTTCTTGCGGACGCGAGCCGAACTGGCAAGTGCGGGAGAGGGCTAAGACGGCCCTGGTAATTGGGAAGCGACCAAAGATCGTCGCCGCCGCTCCGCTGTGCTCCGTCTCTCGGAATGCCGACTGTTCCACTTCCGCCTCCTCCTCCTCCTGCTCCGGTCTCTTTTGCAAATTCGGCGCGGCGAAAACTTCTTTAGCCGTTAACTCGGGCTAATTAGATATCTCTTTGTGACTTTGCTCTCTCTCTCTCTCTCTCTGTCTCACTCGCTTTATCTCTTGCTCTTGCACTTGAACTAGGATAATGAATTTGTTCAAGTTCTTTGTCTGATGTTAAGCATCGTTTTTAACAATCTTTTGAATACAGAGGCGAAAAGGATGGAATGCTGTAGCTTTTGTAAGCTTTTGTTAATTATCACGTTTAAAGTAAATACGAGTTCTCGTAAAAAATTATAGGTAGAAAATAATATTACGGAATATTCAAGATATTCTTTAACGTCAATTAACCCTCCATTTCAAATGCATTATTTTTTTTTTTTTTTTTTTTTTTTTCATCGTTCGTTATTTCCATTTGCTTGAAATCGTTCGAAGATGTTTAATTAACAATATTGAATAATCGCGCTGCATTGTCAGTTCTAATTTTGAACATCGAATTTCCATTAACCAATCAGAGCATATTATTTGAAAACAAATAAACAAAACAGACCCTTCAATTTCGTTTCCGAAGCAAAGTCTAACAATAGCATCCACTGCTAATACAACGTCACTTTTTGCCATAAATTACACCTATCGACTACAAAAAAAAAAAAAAAAAAGAAAAAAAAACAGCCAGACACGTATAATAATAGCATTGGCAAGCACGCGACTTTAGGATGCAGCATTGTTCTTGCTCATCTTGTCATCCACTCGTGTATCGCCGGTCAAAGCGGAAGGAAGCACTCGGCAGTCCTCCTCCACCGGAAGGGTCTAAAAAAGCATCTCCCTGTCGGGGCGTCCTCTCCCCCGTCGAATTCGGCGAGCGTGTATTTTTCATCGATGCTTATGGATGCTTTTTCGAACTGGCGCACGGCGATGCTCGCGGAATCGATTGCGCCGCTCGGCCAAGCGGAAACAAAATGCTGGCATGTTGCGCTTATACAGGCGCCCCGCTGGATTCTGGATAATGAAAAATATACTTGCCAGACAGTGGAGAGAGAGAGAGAGAGAGAGAGAAAGCGGAGAGTGGTTTTCTTCGTTTGCCGAGTCCCCGAGTTACTTTCGGGCTCGAATTTCGCGTTCGAGCTTATTTCGCGCAGGCTTCGTCGAAATTATGTTTTGAATTGTTCAATTTTTCGAAAGATCCTATTATTATCCGCTTTGAACTTGGTTACAGGTGCTCTCGTGCATTATCGAAAGCACTCTCATTTCGCGCTATCAATAACGTAATTTTAGGCGGCGAAGCTAAGATGCATTGATGCAAGAGGCTAATGATAATGCACCTTGACCCTTTGATCTGAATCTGCACTACCAATCACTTTACCAGGGGGAATCACTTTCACAATGCAATTATCTCCCGCTATTAGGAATTGACTATTGGTTGCTAGCTAGTGTAGCTTTTAGGTACAATAGATTGATATCAGTTCTATTGATACATTTTGAAAGGTCGTCAATGTAAACTTAATCGTTAATTGCAATAGTTTATCAATTTATAATCCGATTCATTACAGTTAATACCTACTCAATTTTAAGACGAATACGTAACTAAAGCATATTTCCAAATTTGCACTCATAAGAGTTAATTCATTTAATAAAGAACTTAATAAAGAACTTTAACACTTAATAAAGAAATTGCCTAACTTTTAACATCCAGAAAAATGAACTATTCGACTCATTTTTCATCTTCTCTTAACATTTTCACTATCAAAGGGCTAATTATTTTACTTAACAAAAAGCTAAACACGAGAGAGATTTGACAAAACCACAGCAAGAGAAATGTCTCTAACAATAACGATATTAAAAAAACCTTTTGCCAAATCGTTGAATATTTCTAATATATTTCTAACAAAGTGTTTTAGGTTATTGTACAATCCTAAATATTCAAGCGTAATTGCGTTTGAAGTAAATCTAATGGACACTCAGTTGATAAATATCCCAAAAACGACTTTCCAAAATAAATATCATTTTCTGTTATTTGCATTATCCGCTGACTCCGGCCACTCCCTCTATTCTCGCAAAACTTATCGCGAATGTGGGTGAGCCCTACCGGCCTCGCAGTACTCTAAACCCAGATTAGCACTTGCCAGAAAGCAGAAGCCCATCGGTATCGCGACACTCGGTTAACAGTATGCGCAACAACGGGGGAGCGCGGCTCTCGCTCATCCGCAGCTCCGCGGCGGGGCTTTTAACATTCATCTGTTTATTCCGGGGCGATCGTTAAGACGGAGCCGGTAGGCCGAGGGAGGGGGGGGGCACAGAGAACATCGGAGAGGTTTAATCGCCCCGGCATACTGGGGGACGCAAGAAAGCGCCATTTCGAACTACGCGGCGCGCCTTCAATCCCTCGGCATTTGCATCGCCAGACATCTGTTGGTAATGTCGACGCGAATATGCGCGAATTCTGCCGTCCGCGATAGCTAATGTCCATTATTCGCAGACGTCTCGCATGTAAGCCGCTCCTCTCTCTCTCTCTCTCTCTCTCTCTCTCTCCCTCGCTGGGAGATCCAATCTCCGGGCCAGCTTTCACGTTGGCTCTCGCAACATTCGCCTCGCGGACTATTGCGATGCTGCGCCTGTAGCTCCGGGGCAAAAGCCGCGGGACGTGCGGCCACTCCTTGATCGATCATGCCACCCGCGACCGAGCCAGTTATACCCAGTATGTACAGTCCGTTGTGTACTCCGCCGGAATGCATTTCTTATCCGGCAGACGCGTTAAGATGCAATCGAGAGCTGAGCTGCTGCGATTAGCCGATGACGAAACCTCTTCGCGCTGCTTCGTAATTCTTTTCAGGAGAGAGATGCTATGGAATATCGTTTGTTTTAAACGTGTTCACTAAATTTTTTAGTATAAATTGCTGTTACGACGATCGAATTATGCGAGGAAATTTTAAACGATCCGTTTGCATTTTTTACTATTTATAATGGGAACTAATTGGAGAACGCGAGTGATGAACTTTTAACGGAATTAGGAATCTAAGCCCATTAGAGCGCGATATATTACTATTTAATCGCGGCCTCCCGCTCCTAATGAATCAGGGACGCAGGACAATTTCTAAAGCATGACTGCAGCTTTAACACGAATTAAACGGCTTTAATCTCTCGAAGCGCATTAGTTATTTTCAACATGCGCATTAATAAGATTTCTATCGGTAATACTAGCATATCCTCTCCGGCATCAATCTCCCCCCCCCCCCCCCATTCCCTCGTCGAAATACGCACGCAGGTCAAACGGTCCGATAAGTAATTTTCTCGCCGTAATATTCCGCAGCGCGATATTATCAGTAAACGTTTGATCAACGCATGAAATTGCTATCCGAAATGCGCCCGGTGAACGAGGAGCACACGCTCCCGATGCCCGCCCGATCCGGGGGGTTTACATCTGCGCTTAACGTCGACGAGAATGTTCGGGGCCGGCGCACGCGGGGGACGCGCGCCGGAGAGAGAGAGAGAGAGAGAGAGAGGGTTATAAGGCCGGCGGTGCGGAGCGCAGTGTTTAAGGCCAAATCGCTCCGGCCTAACTAAATCAAGGAAGTCTATTTACGGGGATATTAGTTTATTGCCGGCAAAACAGACCGTGAGCACTGCTCAATCAGATGCAAGGCGGTGGCTTTGCTCCACCTCCTCCACCCACTGCGGGTAGTGTGCATGCAGGTTCGTAATCGGGAGGTTCGGTTGTTCATTTATGTTTCCTTGCAGAAATGACTTTGGATTTTAAGGTATTTATTGTCCCGTTGCGCGGAACGAAGTATCGCTCCAATGACATATTTGGGCGTCGTAAAGATCTTTTTATTGCGCGGAGGCTCGAGTCGATAAAGTTACATTGCTCGCAAAAAAAAACATGAAGTCGTTAAAGTTTTTTTTTTTTTTTTTTTTAATTACTCTTTAAACTGGGCATTAAGACGAAAAATGTGTTCCATTTTCTTTGCGATTCCTTCGGCAGAAAAAACCCAAGTCATAACCAGATGAATTGCAGCTATACACGGCGCGCATTAAAAGCGAGGCAAATACTCAACTTTGACTCTTCGTTTTACGAAGCTCCGTGAGAAGTGCGAGAGTGGATCGTGAGAGGGCACTACGATCTCTTTAAAATAAAAAAAAAAAAAAAAAAAAAAAATGCACAATGGCCGCGATAATAATACGAAAGGTACGAGCGTCTTTTTGCGCCGAAGTACCGCGAGCGACGCGCGAAAGAAACGGACAGGCCGGGAGAAAGAGACCGCGTCGATACTGCTTCCGACTCCATTATACGCACGCAGACGCAAAAAGCAGCTCCTTGGAGCGGGGAGGGGGCACGCGCATAATAATTCATCCCGCGTTACGCGGGAGCGCGAACATGTTTTCTCTTTTCGCGGCTCGGGCATTAAGGCGCGGGAGCCTCGTAATTCCGAGAATGATGTCCTCTCGCGGATGATGTCCTTTCCAAGGCTGGTGTACGTATACGTGCCGCGGGTGCTATACACGCCGCGGTCAAGCTTGCAACGTCATAATTAAGCACGCCGCGTAAAATAGCCGCGCTACTCTCAGACCCCTCCACCGCGCTTGATGAAGATACGCGGCGGCGGAGCTCCCGGGAAAAATGCCGCTGGTTAACTTTGTTCAGTTTTTAAGCTCCGGGCGCTTGCCGCTCCCATTTTCGGGCTTTGCAAAAATTATTTTGGCAGCCGGCGCGGCCAGGATGCGCTTGCGCCGGGGAATAATTTTGAGTTTATTAGGCGACTCTTATTTTAGAGTGGCAATTTTGAAGTGCTGCGAATAAAATTTCCGTATTGTGCTAAAGCACCGTCGAGTTGCAAAGTTTTTGTTACAAGTTTTAAAAAGATATTTCCATAAAATTGATTGATAAAATTTTACCATTTCGCAAAAAAAAAAAAAAAAAAAAATGTGTCCAAGGTGATTATTTTACGCACGTTTCGTCCATAGTGTGCGAATCTAGTGTTTCCCGCACGATGAGCCGCATCGTTCGCCTCACGTAATGGTAAAAAAAAACGTAATTCCGCGTCCGCTCGCTAAAATTACTCGGGCGAGAACGAAGTTAAAAATTGTTCTAATTTGGCCCGGGCAGAAAATTAACAGTTCATTCGGGCAAAAATCTCCGCGTAATGCTCCGCGGGTAAAAGTAGCGGCGCCTCATTTATCCCGTGATAAAGCGGAAAATGCAATTATTCCGTAAAAAAAAAAAACGGCCCCAGAAGAAGGTAAACGACGCATCTCTGGCGCAATGGCACAAAAACTGCAAGAAGTTTAATGCCATTTTTTTCTAATTAAGGACGTCCGCAACTGTTCCCGGCACACCCCCTCCCATCGGGCCGTGTTATACTCCGAGGCTGCCGCCGCTCCCCGCCTATATGTGCCGCATGCGGTTACATCGTGCCCGAGCCCTATACGTGCCCCCCTCCCCCTCCCCCCTAATGTGTGTACGGACGTTGTGCTGCATTGTGTGCGAATGCGCGTATACGCATTTGCGCGTCCGCTCGGGCCTGCCTCCTGCAACTGATTAGTTGCGCTGCCGCCGCCGCCGCTGGCCTGCTCGGTATTTGCCGTTTCAAGAAAATCGCTTCATCGCTGTCGCCGATATCTCGACGATTCATCCGGGGGAGGAGCCGTCGTTTCTCCGACGGTTGATAGGGATAATTGGGCTCTAAAGGTGGGGGTTGTTAATTGTTTGGATTTTATATTATTAAAGGTATTTTTCGTTGGTTGGCAGGTCTGCTTTTAACGTCGGTAACGAATCCGATCAATACTCTGGGAGGTTTTTCAGATTTCCATCTATCGCAGCCACTTGATCTGGGCTTTGTAGGTCAGGTGGCAGGTGAAATCACATTAATATTATCAAGTGTCTATCAAGGTATAATTTAAATCGCCCGTGCTTCTATCGAACTTTATATTTGGGCCATGTTAAAATTACCGGCGTATTTCTTATCAGAGTTATTTCTTCAATCAAATTGAAAATCACTCCGAGTATCATACTTCTCTATTTCCGTAACCAAGAATCCCGAGCAAAAAAACACGACAACGTAGCATTAAAAACCAATCGGCATAACAATTAAAAGAGATTAACCCGCAAGGCCCGTCGGTCTCTCGGAAGTTTTCGCATTTGTAAACTAAATTAGAACTCGAGGAGAGCTTCTCTGATTATGCAGGAGCATATCAGCGTAGCGGCAAGACTCGGGCGCAAGTACGTCCGTGTGCTCTCTCTCTCTCTCTCTCTCTCTCTCCCTCGAACGTTCGAGTGTACATCCTCGGACACGCTCTGCTCGACGGTGCCTCGATACGCCGTCGACGGCTGCGGCTGCCGGCGTCACATGGGCTATTTAGAGGTTAGCGCGGGAGACGAGGGTCGCGCGCGCAAAACGAGAGAGACCGAGCGAGAGCTTCATCGGTAAATGAGCGAAACATCGTCTCGGGCTAAGGGCGCGGAGGGAGGAAGGGAGGAAATTAAGGGTATACCGAAGGGCATGCTCCGTTCTCGAGGTGGCGGTCGAGCTCCGGCTTAGTCGAAGTATCTTCGGCTTGGAGGCTCTATCTCGCCCGCCCCGAGAATCCCGGCAGATGCAGTTCTCCGCTTGAGCACTCGGCGGCCTCGATACTGTTTGCCCGACGCGCAGCGACAAAAACTCCTGCCGCTCCGTCCGCCGCCTGGAATATTTAACGATGCAGAATCTTTTTAAGGCGGCGCACTCGGAGGGTGTTCGAGTGGGGTATTTTATTAAAGCGACCGCTTTAATAGTTTTTCTGTTTTACTCCATCGTCTGTTTAATTTTTGGTTACACATTAAAATTAGACTCGTAAGTATTTACGGATATGTGTGTGAATATTTGGACGAGAAAATGTTATTGAATTAGTCGCAATTAATACGTATTCGTAGAATGAATATGCAAGTTTGTAACTTAATAATAGCATATTATGAACTTATGGCTTATACTCAATACAGAACTGCGGATATAGATCGTCCTATAAATCGAAATCGATCCATTAAACTATTCAAAGAAGAATCATCTATATCCCAAGCTTCTCAATAAACATCTGTGACTGACAAAATCAAGGCACCTAAAAATACTCCACCCGTTGTAAATTAAACCGATAAATCAGCGCTAAAAAAAGAAAAAAAAATCACCTGATGCCTCGCCGAGCTTCGGCGAGAATTGCGTCGGCGCCATTGTTAGAGGCTCGAGCCTCGCGAGTCCGCGCTGCCGAGACTAATAAAGAAAAATAAAGTTCTCTCTCGAGTGGCGATGCGCCGCCGTTGCGGATATTGGCTCTTGGCAGCGAGGGAAACGAAGAAAAGGAGCCCGAGATACAGGGAAGGAGGAAAGAATTAAAGCTGATATGACGGCGCGAGAGTGCACACAGGCCTATAGGTGGGATTGCACGGGCGAGTGCATGCGGGGAAGGGCCGTATCGGCACTGGATATTCTTGTCACGGCTGGATGAATTAGTGCGTGCACGAAGCTGCGATAACAAATTCCAGTTCTGCTGGTTTATTAACCTCATTTGTCAGGATATGTGTTTCAATTGCGAGCGCTGTACAGCAATTGAGGGGATGGCACGTTTAGAATGGGCGCTGGATTGTTGTTTTAAATTTAATTATCATTTCGTCGAATGAATTAATTCTGGAATGGGTTTATTCTTTAGAGTTATAATTCCTTGAAATAAATTTTGCACGTTAAAATTCGCGCAAAGTTAGGAGCATTTTCTTTGCGCAAAATTATAAGCGTTTATAAATTACGTAGTACGTTTCCAGCTATTTTATTATCAAATTACCTTTCTAGAAACAGGCAAATTATCTTTTGAACTGGAATGTACTTTGTTGGTAATAAAGCATTATAATTATTAAATTAAGAGAGATCCTTTCTAGAAAAGGACAAATTATATTTTGCAGTGGAATTTATTTTGTTCGTAATAAAGTCCCGTAATTATTAAATTAAAATTAAAAGATAATAAACTTAGATTAAGCAGATAAAATTATTACTTAATGGAGAATAAATGTGTAGGATGAAACATTAAAATTATTAGAGGAAATAATTAAAGTGTCTCGCTTTCTTTGAAAACACGGCTAATGTTATTTTCTTTTATGTGCAGAATGAAGATGAAGTGGCCACTGATGCTAACGTGTTTTCTACTACCGCATTCATGTATTTTCGGTGCACCAGATTCAGGTGAGTGATATTTGAAAAGTTTATCAAAATCTTATAAAATCTAATAATAACAATCATCAAATAAAAAACCGCTGCCAAGTCATTGGCAGTTAGCTTCCTCCTAACTAATTTATTGTTCCATTATTATCTCGTTTGTATTATTAATTTATTTTTA